>QVNV01004293.1:0-51986 GCA_014825455.1 Pseudomyrmex pallidus | reverse complement strand
TTTTTTCGAAAAGTAATTATTTACGTCCGAGAAATGTTTCAGCGACGTTTTACCCGAAAGTAAATTCTGACATCCGCGCAGAGTGATAATAATTTTTTTTATTAAATTATTCTTTTTTTTATCTGCAGATATAACTTCTCACATTCGCAATCATACTACAACCGCAATGCACGCACGCACGCGCACACACACACACACACAATTTTTTTTCTATCTGCGTTTGTGCGCGTGGAAGAGAGAAAGAGACCAGCGCGCACACGCTATTACGTCCGTTATATCAAAATACATTAACGGAGTTCGCTATCGCGCTCGTTATCAAAACACAAGCGGCAACGTTTCATTAAAAGTTCTCCGCAAAAAGAGAATCACCGTCCACAACACATTCGCGGCAGTAATAACTCGAAACAGTGCACGGAAATACAAACGCGCTCTTGTCCGAGCACACGTGCGCTCGGACGATTATTTATATCACTTATTTATTTTTTATTTTTTTTACTTGTTCGTCTGATGACGAAGAAAGGATGTGACAAACATGTGAAAACATGTATGAAAGAAGCTTACTTGAAGAGATTTTACATTTCATCTTTTCTCCTCCGTCATCACGTCGGATTTCATACTCCCATCGTGGCTGCTACCGTATTTCTATCCCAGAGACACTATCGGGTAACATCAGTTCGTTATCTAGATTGAATCCGTTGTTTGGCTGAAAGTTTAATTGCGCCCATCTTTATTATTTTTTCCAACTAAGCAGTTTTATCGCGCATCGTGAGCCCCGGAACGTGCTCGAAAGCGGATGTCGAGAGTTCGCAGCTCGGCGTAAAACAACGACGGCACATTGCGCGGATTCTTGGCTCGCGGGGAGCGCGCGAGAGGTTGTTGGAGCCGGTGCAATTAAAGCCGGATATATTGTTCCCGAGAAGAATAACCCGCGGCGCGCCTAAGCTCGCTCGCAACTCTCTCGTGTCGAGAGAAAGAGAGAGACGCGTCGTTTCCTTTTTCCGGAGATGAGACTCGACCGAATTAGGGCAACTCCGTTTATCGAGTCGCGCGAACGCTTGTCTTTCACGCCGGAGAAACACGATAAATAGATAAAAAAGAGAAAGAGAAATTAAACTCCATCGCTTGCTCGCGAGTGACAGAAAACATGTTACTTGATTGATAAGTACAAAAATGAAATTGTCCAGAAAAAGTAACGTTGCAAAAAAATGCGCATCAATTATTACGAGATTTTGCTGCGCATATCTTTCCAAATTTACACGCTCCATTTTTCCCAAAATTTTTCTCCGGAAATATCGCTGTCGCTTCGATTAAAAGCAAATCGACCGAGATAACCTCGTTTTACGCGAATTTTTAGGACCCGAACAATACGAGGAACGAATCCTTAATTGGTGCCTGGCGCATTGTTTCGTGCAACGAATTCACATCGCGCGCGCGCGCGTTTCTTTACGCTCGACCGGCGAATTCATGGCTTCCGCGTGCACGTCTTCATCGCGCTAATTAAAGGTGGGTCTGTACATTGTTCACGGAGTAATGACGTGCGGCGATTCGCGCTCTAAACAGCCGATTGTAATACTGTCGGCATAAAGTCCGAATTTGGCCGGGCTTCTTTCACGACGTGTGTTTTTTTCCCTCGCTCGGAACCGTCTTGTTATGCCTCCGGGCCGATATTTCCGCGCAATTAAGTCGCCTTAAGAGCCCGCGCGCAAGACTCGTTAAGAGACCCGTATCGCCCGCTGCAGACGCAATTGCACCTCGAATTGCAGTGGAGGGGAATTTGAAGCACTTTGCGGCACCGTCGTGCTTACATATTTCGAGCGCTTTATACCAAAATGAAATATGTAATTTGTAAACACGCGTATATTTCATGCGTGATATGTATTTTTGATTACGGACATAAATAAAATCGTCGTTACGAAATTTTGCATGTATATGAGATACGCTCAAAACCACGGTTTAAATATGTTACTACAACGTTATACGAGAGTATAACGTCCGAATTTTCGAGACGCTACGACCGTGCAAAACAACCTTCGGATGCGCAATTGCGCAATAAACGTCGCGCCCGGAAGTTATCGCGTCGCTCTCTTCGAAAAAAAAAAAAAAAAAAAAAAAAAAAAAAAAAAAAAAAAAAGAGAAAGAAAGAAGAGAAGCGGTGAATTCGCGAGCCGGTTAACGACTCGGACCCGCAAGGAGCTGCCGCTATAAAAATCTTAAGGATACCGAAACTCACTCGAGGCCGAAACAGGGAGCGGCGGCCACCGCCGCGCCGATAGCGAGCCCAAGAATGTTATCTTTATTGCGAGGCGGACGAGCGTTATGTATTTATCGGGCAATGGCCGATTATGGCCGATGACGCGGATAACGGGGGCTCACCGGACCGCAAGAAGATGCGACCGATCGTAGGGCTCGTTTCCGGAAGTGATATTCCCGAAATCGTTACCTCCGATGACTCCGCATCTCGTTTCAACGGTAACTTGAGTAAATTTCGAGTACGTATCTGAGCAAAAATCGCATGAGTTTTACGAGTCTCTCTCTCTTTCTCTTCTCGGTTTTTTTTAAACCTGTAAAATATGCAAATTTGGAAATGTTTCTCCGCTTAAGGAATTTTTTAATTATTTCTTAATTGTATCTCCCCCCCCCCTCTGTCTCTTTTATGTTTTTATCGTCGTCTCAAATTTATTTAGTTTGTTTTTGTACAAGATTTTTATATTTTATCTTTATTACGAGACAAATGACGAACACACACAGCGTGAAATTGATGCGAATAACGGATTTGTTGGACAAGCAAGTCTTCGCGATCTTGGACTTATTATCTGGGAATGATATGTGTGTGTGCGAAATCGTTCGTGTCGATGACACGGCTTGCTCGAGAGGTTTGCTCGGTTTTAGATTGATGATTATCGCGGACATTTTGGTCACAATATTGTAGAAAACATGTAGAAAAGAATCGCGAATTCAATTTCACATGACAGTTTTTCGAAATACTCGCATCAATCACGTTGTGTAATTAGTCCCGTATAATTAGACATATTGTAAAAGATTATCTTAATATTTCTGTACATTACCTTGTAAGAAAAAAATTCCAGTCGCACGTATTCTCTTCCTGTAACAAGTGAGTCGGTTTTGTCGGAAGTATTACTTCTCCGAAACAATCACGGGAAGCAAAGTGGTTATTATTCTCCTTTTTCAATGCGCACTACGTGCTTGTACGTACGAAACAACAGGCATATGGAGAAACAGGACGGGAGAGAACGACGACGGCGAAGCCAGGAGTAGGCGAGAGAAACAGGTTGGCGCAACGCCTCATTTTAGAGGCACAAAACATCCACGTACACATACGCGATGCATCGACTTTCCTCGGTGTTCCCTGTTCGCTTTCCTTTTTTTTTTTCATTCTCGTTTTCTTCTCTTTTTATAATTGCGATTTGCTTCTCTACGATTCATCGTTGTCGTGCTTTTCCCATATTCGTCCGTTACGTCCTCACTGTAAATTACATAAAACACATATTATACCAGAGAATGGCTCACTCGAGTGAAAAATGATGTGAGAAAGCGTCTCGAGTACGATACAGGAGACAAGTGCGCTTTACCGCACAATTCGCATTGAAAATATTGCCGTCTTTAAAACAATTGTGTCGCGAATAATATAAATCTAAGAAACGCATTATTTCTCAACGTCGAAATATCATTCTTTACTTACATAGCACGGCCCGTTAAACACTTGACGTCTTTAACACGTGTGTGTTCTTCTGACATTATTGTGACTTTATTCCTTGAATTGGCGACCCTGCGTTCCGTGCCTCGACTCGTGCGACCCCTTCCATCGAGCAGTTCGCTTTCCGACGGCAGCGCGTCTCGTTCGCTGTCTCTCCTTCTGAATATAATTCGCGATTTTGTCTCTCACATCGAATTCTAAGTGTGACCGGTAATAGGAAGTGTCGATTAAAACATCGGGCGACTTTTGTGTGGTGTTAATTAGTGTTCATGATTGCGATTAACCGGCTTTTGACGTCCGTAATCAACTCCAACTTTTCGTGTCGCCGGAACGGAGTGAAGTCCGTCGGTAGTTCTTGCGTTAAGTCATGTAGATCCCGGACAAAATGTCGCATATCTTTTCTCTGCGTGCAACGCGAATTTTATCGTGAGTGCGAAAATGTCGTAGAAGTGTCGCGAAAGTAGAAGTGTTCGGTAAATGAATCGCGGACGCGAGTTAATTGTAAAAATATGTGATTCGTGTAAACGGAGGAGCGTTTAATGGAGCCGTCGGCAGTTGAGAGAGCAGTGACAGTGAATAGCAGTGACAATATCATCGAATCGGTAAGTTTATGCTCATATCGCGACAAAAGTGAATCGAATACATTGAACTTTATGCCGAAATGTTTAACGAAATGAAAAATAATGTGTGAGAAGTGCGGATAAAATAGAAAACGAATGCTTTTCTAACGCTGTGCTATTCATATTGAAATATATCGAGATATTCATAAAAAAAATATAAGTTATTTGTGTGTGTGTGTGTTAGTCATGTTTTATATAAAATAGAATTTATTAGCATTAGTAGAAGATAAATATGTTTTCGGATAAGCCGTGACTGTTCAAAATTCGCTAAAAAGAGAAAAGAGAGAGTACAAAAGTAAATAACCTGACTGTTTTATCACATTTCGTATTCAGTCGATATCTAAGTACAAAACAGAGCATTCTCCAATACACACGGTACGGAGTTGTCCGCGTAAAACGCTGTTTTATTCGTCATTTCGATCGGAAAAGTTGACTAATATCGGCGTTGCGCGTGTGTGTGCATTCATAACGAACAATGCTAGACCGCTCCACAACTTGGGCTGCGAAATTATTAACCCAGCTATTATACCGAGCTCGCGCATAAGCAAACATTCGAGCATTATGTCGCGTGATTTATTACACCGCGCGTGCGCGCCGCGGCGCATTTCGTACTCTGGAATTTACGTATTGGATATTGAACAAATATAGTTATTTGCCAAACGCTGTAGTGTAATAGTTGAATAGGAATTCTCCGCGACGGAAAACCGAGAAAAAAACAAAAGTCTTTCGTACGTAATAATATCGCGTGTAATACACTCGAATATAGTTAAATTTTCAACGTTGCGTGTGCCATGAAAAACATTCCGCCAATGTTTGATTTTTATTCCAACCATAAAAAAATTTTTTTTTACTCGTTGTAATTTTTATTTCTCGACCGAACAACGCAAACAAGAGTATCGTGATATAATGATAAAAAATATTATAGTTATTTACTATTATTATTTATTTTCAATCATACATGCGCATTTTGCGAACTAACGGGGTAGTGATCAATATTAACACAACGGCTTATTTCATTATTCATATCATATTCGCGCACGAATGTGCTTTTGACTATGTACACACAATGTAATCGTCATTCCAGCCGATCGATCGGTCCTTTTCGGCGCGCTCGCGGAAAATTAGCGATAATGACACCGAAAAAATAAAAACGCGCACATCGGATCGCGCAAATTACGCACGAAACAATTTTAATGAAGCCGGGCGCGCGGCATAAAGGATTACAAATTCAATCTCCTCGCGAACAAGAGAGAGAAAGAGAGATATATATATATATATGTATATATATGACGCGCCTCCGGGCATTCGTAATAACAACTAATTTACGAACGTGATAATGGAGTGCGAATTTTCGCCAATCAGCTTTGAGCGTCGCCGGTCGCGCTTAAAAACTTGCGCGCACTGTTCCTCTTTTTTTTTTCTCCGATTTATTTGTTCATCCGTCGCCACCCTCATTGTCCGCAATCTCGCTGTCTCTCTCTCACACTTTTCCTCCCTCTCCCTTTTTTTCGTACACTTCAAACGCAATTAGTGCAGTCAACGTCGGCTGCTCAACCGACGAGGGATTATAATGGCGTCCGCTCGTGCAGCCGCGCGGCTAATGAGATCCGGAAAAATCGGGCCTTCGGTTTAGCCGGATTGTTAAATGACACTCGTTTGCTTCCGCGTTTCGGCCGCGCTCGGTGAGAAACCGACCTTTCGAAACGACCGTCGTCGCACTCCTCCTTTTCGTTTTCGCGCGTCGCTTGCGCGGGACTGTAAACGAGGCCGACACCTTGCACCGCCATTCCTCTTTTTTTTTTCTTTCTCTTCCCACCTCTTCTCTCGAACTGTGTACGCGAAGCCGAACACGCCCTCAGTCGGGCGAGAAAATCGCCCACGTCATTAACCCTTCCAGCACCGAGACGGTAATGAAACCCTCGCGCGGATTAATTAATCTCGAAAATGATGAATTTCATTTGGCATTTTATTGCAATTATATTGGAAAGCGAGCGAAAGTTTGTGTTATAAATAAAGATTCACGAGAGAAACACAGGTGATTCAAAATTTTGTTTTGCATTTTTAATAATACCGCTTACGAGCAGTATATTTATTTTTTTCCCCGAGAAATAAGCAGTTTCGGAGTAGTTTTTGCTGGAAAAAACAAAAAAAAAATGTAGAACGTCTCTCTGCGTGTGAAAGAATCGCAAACGACGTGGGTGAGAGCACCTCGATTTTTCACAATTTTTTGCGTCTCGTGCCCGGAAGTTGCGTGTGCACCGATTCACACACAAACATACACACACGCGCATAAACACGCCCGAGCGAGCTGCATTCTCGTTTGCGCCGCTAAACGAGAGGGTCCCAATGCAGTCTGCAATAAAGACGAAACAAAGAGAGGTATGTGATGCGAGGAGAAAGAGAGAGGAGAAAACGTCATCATACAAACGAGCCGGTGATTCGGCTAAAAGTGCCGCGTTCAAAAATTGCGTGTCGAAGCTGAACGTTGCGTAATGGCGTTCAAGCATCGGCGCTTATACAGCATCCAAAAATGCAGGTTCTCTCTCTCTCTCTCTCTTTCTCTCCGGTGAGAGAAAATCTTTTTCTTTGCGTTCAATTCTTCCGCATGGTTTATTCCATCGCTTTGTGCAGCTTTCAATTTTTAGCGATTTTCTGCTTGCGCGTTTTTCTCTATAATGGCGCGCGCATGTGTGTACATTCACTCCGGTCGCGTTTCCTCTTATATGTGTATCGCACTTTATTTAATTAACTTGAATTTTTCCATTCTACATGGCTTTAGAGAACACGCAAATATACCTCTAATTAGCGCCATTATTTCGATATGGACATTATATTTTATGTTGCATCCGGTTGCTGCTCTTCGCAACGCGGAATCGTTTAAAAATTACTGTTCGTTCCGTTTGCGTTTGGCGCATGACCAATAAAATTTTGATAGCGTCGGGTATATGGCGCGCGAGCCAGGAGACGACGACGACGTTGGTTAGGAGTAAATTTGTCGCCCCGGAAAAGACCATCGCGATCGGGAGAGAGAGAGAGAGGGTGGACAACCGAATGCCGCCGTCGAACGTCGGTGGATAATTGAACGGGAAAGAGGGCCGAGCCTCGGAAACGACGTGGCTTTTACTAACGAACGCCATTTGGCTCGGGCGCGCGGGTGCTTCTCTCGACGAGCGCGCGCGCAGTTATTTGTTCCGCGTGTGTGGAAAAAAAAAAGGAAAAGAGAACGGAGGGAAACAATCGGCCAACCGAATCGGACGGATGCGCGACGCCAGAAAGTAATGCGCCCCCAATTTCTGCCGGATCAATATTTATTCCGCGATCGCGAATTATTCGCGAGCGGATCCTTTTATCTATCTGTCTGTATTTCATTTCTTTCGCCGACTATACACCGTTTGAACTAAATGGCAAACAAGAGACACAACGAAGTTTTGAAACACTTAAATTCTCTCTTGTTGCAAAATCGGCGCTTTACAATTTTAGGTCGCATTAAAAGAGAGAAGAGAGAGTTGCTGAATTCGATTCGAATTTTATTTAAGAATTTGACCTTATGAGCTTTTTTGTAACATAAAGTTGCAAAAGTTGCTTAAATTGTATATTGTTATATTGTATCTGTCGTTTATCAAAATCGTTTACTTTATATTTTTTAAATTTCGGTTTTGCTCCGAAGCGTCTGCAACACTCATTAAATCTATTTTTGCGTTTATTGTTTCTCTCGTGCTTTTTTTACTCCATTATTTATATTTTTCTCTATGCTGCGAATTGATCGTATCTCCATAATTGTTCATTTACTTTATATATTGATCACAAAATGTTGCTTATATTCAATAATTGCGGAGAAATGAAAGGAGGTGCGATTTAGGTGGCCGATACGGCAACTCTTCCCTAATCCCCTGTGTATGATACATACATATCATAAATTTCCCAGAGAACCCCCCGTTTCTTTTAATATTAAACGTGTCTCGTATTTATAACGCCGTATAATATCTGTGCTCGCGTATATCTCCGGTGATTAAAGTGCCATTTGTGTCCCGGTTTTTAAACCGATTACAATTTTCGCCGGGGGAAGAAGAGAGGGAGAGAGACATATTTATTTTATTCGAAATGGAGAGAGAAACGGCGCGCGCGACGGAATACAATAGAGTCGTTAACCACGTAACAATCCGCCAAAATCAACGCATAATTCGGACTCGCTTTAATAGTTAATAAATTGAATCGGGATTAAAATCCCGAGGACGTGGCATGACAAAAGTGGGTGAAGCGTGAACCGACACGAATTTGGCGCAACCGGTTGAATAAGCTGCGTAAAAAAAAAAAAAAGGGGTCGAACGCACGAGAGAGAGAGAGAGAGTGTGTGTACGTAGGAAGGGACGGGTGTCTATTCACGCAGGTGCGCGTAGGAAGGCGAGAAGATCCGCGCTCTGCCCCCTCGACGCGATTTCCAACGCTGAAAGGAGAACGAAGGAGCCAGCTGTTGCGTAGTAACAATACTAATAATAAGGATGAATTCCATTTTTTTTTTAATTAGTACACCACCGCGCCCCTGTATTCGTCGCGCGCTTTGCAGAGAAAAAGAAAGAGCGGAAGAAGAGTGAGGGGAGGATTTTAATTAAAAAAGGCGGCATTCCGGTAGAGAATTAATTGTGCGAGCGTATTGTTTACTATTTGTCGGCGCTTCCAGCGCGCGGGAGATTAATAATTCGATGCGGTGCATGTGCTCGCGGAGCTTCCGTGCGCGTACCCGCTCCCGCACACGCGGGAAAGATTAACAGCCGTTTCGCGCACCGTCCAATAAATTTATTACCGAGTAAATAATTTCGCACATATATATATATTACACAAAGTATTCGGATTACCCGAACCGCGCCGCGTCGTCGTCTTACGAACCTTTGTCACGGTTTAATTCTGTTAAAATCTCGACGAAAAAAAAACACTCAGCGTGAGTGTACGAGAGAAACGCACTTCAGGATCGCAAGAAAGACGGAGCAACATCTTTCATACGCTCGAGAGCGGGACGTAATTAATCATCCCCAAAGTATGCTCGTCGTGAAAATAATCAATCGCCTTTCGACATCGTCTCGCGCGCAATTTCTACGTGAGCTTCAACGAATGGCGAGCCCTGCGCGCGCGAATACGTATCTTAAGTCCCGGTTACTTTCCGAACAATTGACCTCGTTTAAGGGCGCCTTACAAGCGCGACAAAGGGAGCCTGCGCGCGAGGAAGGAGCGAAGGACTGTACACGGGTCAAACCGAAGTGGTTGCCTACTACAAAAAAAGGTTGTTCGCACGGTACGACGCTTTATTTCGTCCCGAACTCTTGCTTCTTTTCCATTCCTTCTCTCCTCTCTTCTCTTCTTTCCAACTCTCGTCTCTCTCATTCTCTCTCTCTCCTGCCATTCGCTCCTTCTCGAAACACGTCGCATTGTGCTTCGAAATGGCGGCGTCTCGCGTGGATGGCGAATAAAGGGAGGCACGAAGAGCGCGTAGGATGCAATTAACTTGGACGAAGAGCTTAATCCGCGAAACTCCTTCGTTGTCACGTCCCCTCACGTCTCCCCCGGTCTTTTTACATTACGATCGCTCGTCTCCCTACGTCCTTTCGGCAGTTCCTTATAAATTTTCGAAAAATTCCGCGGCCGATCGAATTAAACGCCGGCGTGGTCTCTTTCCCGTCTCGGACGATGATTTATGAAAGATTCCGGGCGATTATCCGCTTGCTTAATTGACCGGCAGCCTCGATCGATTCCTAATTCATCACGGCATTCCTCGCGCCCGGCTTCTCTCTCTCTCTCTCTCTCTGCGGGACACTCTGGGACACTTCTCTCACTCTGGCACGTCCGCCGGCTTTAATGATAATTGCCGGCTTCAGCGTGACCGAAGTTTTGCCGCGATAAAACGCCTCGTCTTTCGAGAAGATGTCTCGCCCTCCGCGCGTGTGGACGGAGATTTATGCGGTCAAGACCGAAATCGGCCGAGTCACCCTCGTCTCGTATTCTCGGGAAGAAACGCGACCTGCTATTTTCGAATCACGTCTGCGCGTCGCGAACATTCGGAGAATCACATATGAGCTTTACATAATTTGATTATTTAGAGAATTTTTACATGAGGAATATCAAGTATTTATATTTGCGCAAATAAAAATTTACAGAGCTCCGGGGAAATTTCAATTCTTATTGTTGATAAATGCTGTCAGTGTTTTTGTAGAAAAACAAGATTTTAAAAGAATATTTAAGTATGTTTTTTATTCGTAAAATTTAGTTGAAAATAATTGATTGAAACTAGCAAGTGCATACAAATATGATTTTCATATTGATGTTTCTCAATGATAAATGGACATAAAGAATGAGAAAAAGAAGGTTGATAGTTAATTGCTGTGGCGTGTCTCGCTGCCGAATATTTTCGCGATAACAGCGGATCTCGATCGACCTCCCACCCTCTGTCGAAGAGGCATTCATCACACGGAAGCCCGTCGAACAGATGAAAGAAGAGGGTGAAATATAGAACCTCTCTCGCGGGCGTGAATATTTTTTTATTTCTATCGACGTTTAATTAAAGTTAGTTACAGCACTTGCGAAATGAACTGAAATTATGACGTAAAAAAAAAAAAAAAAAAAAAAAAACAGCGAAGAGAAAAAAAAGAAGTTTTCGGGAAAATTCACGACTTTTTTTTCCAGAAGTTTTATCAAGTCCGTTTCCGTCGTCAAGTTGATGAATAATTCAAAGTAAATTGGGTCACGCCATTCAATAAGGCGGCAAATTGGTCCAATCTCAATTTACTAAAAATATATCTTCCATATCTCTCTCTCGCTATTAAAACTTTTGAGAAGATACTCCGAATTTATGGCATAAACGTCAGTTCCATCTTGCACAAAAGTGCTTAATTACTACGTCTCGTTTTATTACCACTTGAAAGGGACGGAGGACTAGAGGAGGGACTAGTCTTCGTCACTTCCGGGAAAGAAATATGAGGAAGTCGGCGAGAGAGAAAGAGTGAGGAAAGAAGGGTGGAGAAGAGGAGAAAAAGGGACGACAGAGGATTGGACGGAGGCGTGCCAGTCCGCGCGTCACTTTTCATCCGCGCTCTCTCACAGCGCTCGGACGTTCTCTCGAGGACATTTCCTCGGACAGAAGAGAGGAGTCTCATAATGAGACAGGACCGTCTCTTATCGGGCCTTTCCGCCCAATTAAAAACGTGCCCCTATCCGCGATCGCGCGCAATGGCTCGGAAATCATATTCCCGTCGAGTCTTGACGAGGGTGTCTCGGACGTCATTAAATCCGGAGAACGCGCGTCGCTCTTCCGCGAGAGAACATCCTGGGTGGAGGGCAAGGGGGGGGGGAGAGACCGCTTTTCCTTCATTCGTTCATAAATTAGATTCCTCCGCGCGGATCTAACGAGCACGTCGCGTCGCGAGGAACGGACGGGTCTCGCTCGATACCGAGAACGATGCAGCTCTCGCATTGCACTCGCCGGTGTGTTATTTCATACCGCGCCCCACAGCATCTTGCTGTATTACATATGTGAAATCTGTATGAATGGATGACGGGAATACGACGGGGGTTCTTTTTCTTTCCGTTTTTGCGGCTCGACGAACAGAATCGATGTATCTTTACCTTCTAGGCTCGTTAGTTTTTTCGTCATATCTTTTTACTGGCTTCTCTTGTGTTGTGAGACGCTTTGTGGAAAAAAAAAAAAAAAAGACAAATTTTGTGAAGAAATTTATTTATTTTTCATCGTTACCTGCATTATGCGAACTCGTTGGTTTTTTCGTCTTACTTTGCTGTCTTCTCTCTTTTGTTATGCTTCGCGAAAAGACAAACTTTTTTTCTTTGAGAAATTGTTTTCTGTTGTCAAGTTTGTGTTATAATTTATTTTTTTCGGATGTGAAGCGGGTTTATCTGAATAATTTAAATAATATTATACGAAAATATGGTAATGCCTTAATAGACTTCGGGCAACGCTTGTGTGTAACGATATGCCATCGCAAATGAACACCCGGAATGAATGTCTCAGCGACTCCACGGCACTTTTGAGAGGCGGGATAACACACCGTCGAGAGAGGTAGTTGAACGTAAGGGCCGCTCCATTTCATCAGTCTCGTCGCGATCGTTACTTTGACGATGAACAATCCATAATAAGCGAGCGCGAGGGGTGGCGTGTGCGGGGAGGGGAGGAGAGCTGATTGTGATTCCGTGCAGACGTTCGTCGGAATTCATGAAAATAGAAAGCCGGGTAGTCGAGCAATTTGGTAGTTCTCCCCCGGTTGAAAACGGTCTCGCGAGGCCTCCGTGTCGTCCCTTCTCTCGCTCGCTCCTCATATTCTCGATAGCCGGGGAGGGGGGAGAGAAAGGGAGTGACAAAGGAGATGACGGCGGTCGATGCGTCCCCGGATGGTGTCGTCGCGACGCCCGTGTGGACGGCCGGAAGTTTATTACTGGGATACAGCCGTTCTTTCGTCCTCTCCCTCGCTCGCTCGCGCGCGCGCGCGGATACTGCTGACTCGTAGAGATGAATAAAGCCAAGCCGGAGGGAGGATTCGGGGTGAGAACGACCGAGATAGCAGGAGAGACAAGGGAAGGGAAAGTGGTCTCGAGCCTGGTCGGTGTTTCCGATAGACTCCAGTGGAGCCACTTAGCAGGCTCGTCTCATAGCTCGGACCTTTTTTCCGGTCTTCTTCCTCCGGTTTTCTTCGAGTCTGAGCCACCCTTCCCAATGTACGGAGTGTTCCTTCGCACGCACCGATTATCCCGATTTTTTTTTTTTTTTTTTCTAATGAAAGTGCGAGGAGCGAACGAGATCTTCTCGGCGGCGATTTGTATTTGTGATTCTTTTCTTTTCTCTTTTTTCTTCGTCATTCTTTTTTTTTTCTTTTTCTACGACGCGAAGAAAATTGAGTCGACGTGTCTGTCAGAAATATAACTCCTGTTCGGAGAACGTCTCCACTTCCATTCGACAGCTGTTCTCGGAAGATAATAGATCGAACGCGCGAAGGACGAAGGGAATTTAATTAAACAATTTATTGATATCGATTATCGGATCTTATTTTATTTTTAAAGCCGCCAGCTGTGAGCCGCCGTTGTGTCTTTAAACATCCTCTTTGAGAGAGTAAGCAACAGTAATTTATCGCTGCACCGTGATCGGTATTTACGATAACGGAGGGAGGGGAGGAATCATTTCACTTGACGAAACAACGTCGATCTCTCGCCAATTATTTACGCTGTAATAATAAAACACTCAGCTTTGAAAGAATTTTCTTTCTTTCTCATTCTCTCAGAATACATAAACGGATGTCTACGTCTGCCGGATTCGCCTTATAGAAAAGAGTAATCTCGCGCCATCCACTTTTCGTTCCCGAGGGAATTTCGGGAACGCTTTTCCGCCCGGTCGACCGCCGCCACGTCGGATATGAATGCGGATAAGCCCCGTTTTACGAGGCGATACTTGTTTCCGCGACGCGAACGGATCGATCGAACGGTCTCTCTTCCTCCTCCTTCCTGTCCCTATCCCCCTTCCCCCCGTCTCTCTCTTACTTCTCCTCTTCGTCTACCTCTTCATCTTTCTCCAATCGGTCATGCGATTCGGTTTCAAATTAATTTCTAGCCGATTTTTTTCTCCGACATGTATCGCCGCCCGCATTTCTATCGGAAAACATCGCGTTGATTGACCGAGAGAGGGAGAGATACAGTCTTTTTTTTTTATTATTAACAACCTCGTCAATTGTTCTCGTGCATCTACGTGACTCTGCATAATGTATACACGGTGGCGTTTCAAAGTTTACGACACGAAGTGCCGTAGATTTTTAATGTTCATTAGCGCGAGCCGGTTTTAACCGAGTAAGCAAATTGCAGTTGCATACGTGATTCAGCGCTATTGTTAATCCTAAAAATATATAGTTTGGATATTGGATTATTTCGATAATTGTTTCCAATAGGTCAAACAATCCGATAAAAAAAAAAAAAAAAGAAGGAAATGTTTATCTGTGTCGCACAAATTGTCACTTGCAAAGAGCGACCGAATAACACGTATATTTTTTGTCGCGCGTACGTCTTCTTTTCTTTGCTCTGTGTGTACGTATGTGTGTTTATCTCACGTTAAATTAATGTTGCAGTTGTAATGAAAATATTCTAATGGACGCATAATCCTCCGTAACCTAAGGTAATTTTACGCCGTCGTATTTGCACTTTTCCGCTACTTACGTTACAGCGAAATATAATTGTTATTCGCGCGACACCGTCGCTCGCACGGCGTATAATAAACGTAACGTGTTTGAACACGTCGTTTCTTGCTCGCAAACTCGAGCGTCGCGCATAAACGCGCGCATCTAACGCGCGGAAACATAATGCGCGCGCGGTCCTGTTGGTAATGCATCCGTCGCGCGCGCGCACACACACACACACACACACGCTCTCTCACATGCACATCCATATAATATTAACCAGGCGCGGCTCATCGATGTGCGATACGCACATCACACGTGTGTACATGTACACACAACGTTGTGCACTCGAACGCGTCTAGCGGCAATATTCCTTTGTTCACATATACAGGGTTGCATTAAGCACAATATATACGGTATTGCGCGCACATAGACACACACAACGTTTACAATGCACGGGGTCAGCAAGTAAGTACATTGCGCATGCAGACGATGCGCTCGCGCGAGTGTGTCGGTGTCTCGTGCACGGGTAAGCAAAGTGGAGGCCGCGAGCGCGCGAGTGTGGGTAACGTTCGTGAAACACGAACTCGCGATCCCGTATCGCGTGTAACGTCGTAATAAGGGATGTTATTACTTACTATTGCGTTTCCCGCTCCCAGAGATAAGCTCCGCGCTGCGCGCGGGACTCGGTTCTGCCCCGCCGTGCGTAAGTCGGGGGGGACACACGTGCGTCGAATACGCCTGCGGAATCCGACTTAAGAATTCGGCGAACTGGTACTTGGCGCGAAGTACCAGTTCGTGTGTTGTAGTTTATGCAACTTCTGCGGATTCTCCATATACCCCCGGCAATCGATACAACGGGAGAAAGCGAGTGTATCGAATTAAATAAATATTTAAACTAATTAGCGTTAAAATCGAAACTAATTGGCATTAAAGAAAATATTAATTAAAATAAAATGTTAGCGCAAATATCTATTGACGACCATTGCTCATTGTGCTCATTTAAGAGCATTGAAACCTCGATTGTGGAACGTACTAATCGAGAGTAATTAAATCGTATCTTTGGTCCTTCGCGGCAATTACTTCTCAGTAGTGTGTAGCAATATTCAGCGTTCGCGAGACTATATGTATATTCTCGGTGGTGAAATGCAATTCTCGTCCGCGAGAGAACAAGAGGGTGTCAAACTGCGTGTGAAGCGATAGCGCGGCGTTCGTGAAACGTGTGTATGTTCCGCTGGTTACGAGACGCGGGCGAGGGTGCGAGGGCTCTGTCCCTCTCTCTCTCTCTCGACACGGCCGGCCATCATTCTCCGCGATGAAGGGGGATGCGTCTTATCCCGACGGCGGATCGTATTGTCTGCGGACGAGATGTATGTACGGCGAGCGCCGCGGAAACGCGATACGAGACGGGCTACGCTCGTAAAAGCTCGATCTCCGGCCTCCCTCCGGGCTCGCCCTTCATTCACCCCTCCCATCCCTCTTTCTGCCTCACGATTCGCTCCTAATCTCCCCGATAGTGATGTAATCTTCGTTGCTCTCGCCGCCGCCACCACCTCGTAATTAGCGGGGGCAAAATTCGACCAACGCGATACGATATATACATATATATATATATATATTTTTTTTATCGCAAAACGTAATTAGTTTCGCGCCTCGCGCGATTGTACAGACACGGTCGTGAGCTTAATAGCCTGGGCTATAACGGGGTGATAAAACCGACGTTACGATATCACGAGAAATTATTCAGAGGAAATATTCGCCATTTGCACGAAGAACGTATAATGCGCCTAGAGGATGAAATAATACAATTTGGCTTCTAAAGAATCCGCGAATTCTGTTACTCAAATACTCTGAAAAAAAAATTTATATATTCTGTATATAAACTACGCGATAATAAAATTCGTATTTTTTTCTAAAAAAATTTTTCTCTTTTCCTTTCTTTTTCACAGTAATAATAAATATCTTTTTTCTGCCTCATATCGCGTATCTATGTACAAAATTGCGTCAGACAAGAAAAAATCCTCGCGTTTTTCTCGTGATCGACGATCGGACCGCGTTGTCTCGCGCGATTGAGCAAGCAGAAAAGAAGGGAGAGTGCGAGCTCGCGTTTGTCCTGCCGTGAAACGCCGGGGCTTCGAGGATGCTACAATTTCAGGGGTGCTTTCGGCGGCACTCGACAACGTGGGGCGTCCCATTCACGTGAGCGCCGGCCACGAGTGCCGGTGCACGTCCTTCTGTCTCACTCTCCTATAGAGAAGGGACTTCGACGGTAAGTCGTTTGTACTTCGACGAGAGGGGAAGGGAAAACCGCTCCAGCGTTCGACCACCGGCGGCCATTGGCGTACTCGAAAAGAAACGGGGAGCGATTTCGGTCAGAGAGAAAAGAAGCGACGGCCGCGCACAACTGTGCTCTCTCCTCTTTTCGTTCTTCGCCGGAACTTCCTTCACCGCAATTGCGAGCCGCGTCACTATTTCGTGCAATTTGAGGTCGATGGCGAACGCGATGAAGACGTTTTGTTGTAAAACGGGAAGCGACACTGTTGTCACCATTGTCTTATTATTCGCGCGTGACGTGTACAGAGTGTGTCTCGAAAGAATTCGCAGCATTGACTTGGTGAGGAAAAAGTGTCTTTAATTTAGAACGACACTCGAAACTGTCAGCGTGAAAGAAAACGGAGTGTGGAACACACTCCCTTCATGAACGTCCCTCCCTCCTCTTTTCCGACTTTTCCCGTCGTTCGTTTGCTCGCGGTGGCGCGTCCCGTGGGTAACATCGTCTAGATTACCGAGCGGAGTCAGCCAAGCTACGAGAGGACAATCTCCCCAAGCAAGGCACAAGGACATTGTAATTATGTATTCCCGTTGCTCGCATCTGGGACCTTTGGTTGGCGCCCCCCCTACGTGTGTTTTATTACGTTTCCCTATTGTGTGCGCGTACCTTTTTACCGTCTGTTCCGGGTGTTGGTTGTCCAATATTCCTTTTCGTACCGCCACCGACCGCAGCATCATCAGGTCCCCTCTTCTCACCCTCTACGACATCCCCTTCCTGTCATTCACCCCCCGAGTCCGAGTTTATCCACTTCCTCGCGCGGGAACGACGAGGAGCGAAATTGTCCTGCCATAAGCTTCATTTCGTCGTCGTAATCAAATCGTATTTTCGCGGCGACCGAGTTGATAATCGGCCGGGACGGGAATAGTCGCTCGCGCGAGTAATAAGGCGTGAACGAACGCGACGCGAATGCTTTCTCTCTATAAAACTATCGGCCGCGATTCCAGCCAGTGAACTGAAATGCGGGCGACGATACATGTCGGAGAAAAAATCGGCAAGAAATTAATTTGAAATCGAATTGCATGACCGACGACTTGACTCGTTTTCCGGTTACGGTGCAATTTATATTGTAATAATACTTATCGATTCTTTACATCCATATGCAACCCAATTATGCGTGTGTGTGTGTGTACGTGAGAGTTTCAAAATAAATACGAGAAAACAAACTGTGTGTGTAAAACCACAGTGTGTTTTGTTCTCCGCTTGAATGACGGAAAGAATAATGCATATTTGCGTGCACGCGCTATTGTGCAAAGCTACTACTATACTATACTATACTAAGTAGCGTTTTGAGCAGGAATAATATTTGTCTATGCAAACATCATAATATCACATATCGATATATCGATCTTCTTTTTGTCTCTAATTGCTGATTCCAGCAAAAATAGATAGATATTGTGTATCTATCTATTTCTAATAACAGCTCGCGGATCAATTGTACACGCAAAATAATACTCACGTTTCGGGAACGTGCGGGATCGTGTCGGAGGGTGGATAAATTTGCCGGAAAGTAATCGCGAAGGGGTTGTTCGACGGCATGTCGCTTTACACCGGAAATTCGAGATTTCGCTCCCGCGCGAAAGTGGATGAAGGTTCGCGCGCCCCTATCCAACGAGAGACCGAAGTTCAAAGGACTCGTGTCTGATAAAATTTATCCTTACGCAAGCGAGAGAAAGCAAGCTTACTCTCGGAGGCAGGGTGGAGTCTCGGAGCGCGCGAGGGTTGTCGTAACGTCACCGACGTGTGTAATAACGATGCAGGCCGCTGATTACTTTCGCAACTCGCGACGCGCCGTTATTCGCTCGAACGACATCGAGGGGGGTGTTAAATGAATATCGGGGAGACGTAACGCGCGAAGAGGGAGAAAATTAATATTTCGACGGCGAAGTCGGGTGACTTTTATGCGCTTCAGGAGTCATCTATGTCGGAATTTTGATCTCTCGTTATTTGCGTTCTTCAAAGACTTTATTATCGTATTCCAGTAGTAAGAGAAGGAGAGGAGAAAAATATTTAAAATATTATTGAAATTAATTTATATTTCTCTGTCTCTCTCTATACTGGAATATTTTAGTCGATTTTACAAATGCACATGCATTTGGCTAAAAAGATTTCCCGCCATTTTGAGCTGATTTTCCGATTCTTCTCGGGACCCTGCTAATGCCTTGTCGGAAATACGTCTCATTTACCGATGGACGGACGGGAAATGTTCAGATAGAACGATCTCAATCAAAAGTCTGTCGCCATTCTCTGTTGAAAAAGCGTCTTCTTATTTGAATTTGCTTTTGTCTCGAACGTAGAGATCTCAATTACTGCTCGGCGAAGCGAAGGATTCCACCCGAGACTGTAAAAAGAGTAAACGTTCTTTTTCTTTTTCTTTTTTTTTTTTTTTTATCGTTTCGCCCGTCAAGTGCCGAACGGTTTTTACGACCGTCATGGAAAATCTTTCCGTTTTCGATGAATGGCGCTAACCTTTCTTAATCTCCACGTACCTCTTAAAAATTAGAAGAGGTAATAAATTAATCTGCTCCGTCGCTTGTTCGAGCCATAACGCGCAGCGTTAAGGAACCGAGAATTTATCGCGCCTAAAACGAAAGTTTTACGAAAGTCGGCTTGATATCCTTCATTTCTCGAAATTAAGTACGTCTCGAGAATTTTAATGCATCGCGCGCGCGAAGCTACGACTAGACGGATATTTCGGTATCGTATAAGAAGCATTATACGGATAATGCTTTCGCGCGCGCGAGAATTCATCAACGCTTCAAAAAAAAAAAAAAAAACAACGTAAGCGAAAAATGTTAAACTCACGGATTGCCAAATCGATTCCCCGCATAAATTGCATTCGTAAAATCTGATACACTTGCAAACGTCGGAGAAACTTCCGCTCCGATTGCGTCGCAAATAAATATCGACGCATCGGGGGATAATCCTCGAAATTTCTGGCGGGTCCTCAAAATAATTTCGCGACTGGGGGGATGGTTTATCCCCCGAGCGATCGAGTAAAGGCGACGTGAGTCGAGCTGGGAGGGAGTGGCAGTGCGCACGATCTAGCCCGCGGAAGAACGTGAGTGCTGCGCAAAAGGACGGCGAGGAGCGTGGCATGGCGAAGGAGGGTGCGAGGAGAAGGCGAAGGCTTGATGGAAGTTTACAGCTGTTTGCGTCGGATATCGATGATCGCGAGGGAGGCGGCAATGCAATAAAAAGCGAGCGAGCGAGCACGACGTTGCGGGAGACGGAAAAGAAATTTGCCTCTAAATTCCGTCGCTGCGTAAGGGGAGCGCGGCGGGATGGTCGCCGACAAACCCCCGTGTCCCGAAGTACTACCCCTCCTCTTTCTCCGTTCTACTGCAGGCTCGAGGAATAAGTAGATCGAGATTCGAGGCGCGCCTTTGCTGACGCTACTCGGCTGGATGCCGCTGGAACGCAATAGAATCCCTTCCGCCAACAGGATCCTCCAGGATACCGCGATATCGCGGCTAAACGAAGCGCTTTCCGACTGATTTATCCACTCGATCGCTCAAACCCTCCCTCGGTCCCGTTTCTTTCTCAGTGCTCTCCTCCCCCTCGAACTGTCTCCGCATTCTCTTCACGGCGCGCAGGGTGCGGCGTGACTCCGCGGGGGATTTTTCTTTCCTGCAAAGAGCGGTTCCAAAGAAAATTTAAGTCCATAGAGCGCTTGTAAAGTATGTCGGTACGTCGTCGTGCGGAAAATGTTTCGACGCGGAAATATCGAAAGAGAGAAAGACCGGGGAGGAAGCCACGTTCGATAAAAATGCGACTTGCAGAATTTCTTTGCAGTCGTGTGTCTCGCGCAACTACGAGATCAAAATATTGACGGCGGAATTTTGGAACTTTCTGGTATTTCGATCACGTTCGTATTGTGCACAAACGGTATGAACAAAATATGTTAAATAAATTACACAACTTTTTACTATTTTTATCTTAAAAGGTTTATTAATACATTTCAAAACAATTATTGTGTGTTTCTGTTGTGATTGTCTAAAACAATTTTCGCGTTATCCTCCGGATTGACTGTAAAGTTGGTGGCGATTTCCCAGTCCGTGTGCGGTTTGCTCGGTTCGGGCGCGTTTTCGCAGTCCGTAAAGCAGACATCGGCTGAGCTCGGCGGGAATCGCCGGATTTATATCCGCCGACGGAATCTGAATTACTCGAGAGAGAGGGGGGGGGCCGCGCGCGCCTCTTTGATTTCGGATTCTGTGAGACTCCGTTGCCCGACAAATCGCTAGTAATACGAGAAGCGAACGAGTCCGAGGCGTGAACGTGATGCAAGAAACGTGTGTATCTACCAACGTTGCTTTCCCTCCTCTCGTCCTGCCCGCCTATTTTCGCCGCCACAAATCATTCGGCACCTGGGAAAATATGTTTCTCTCCGACGGTGGTCAGACTCGCATTCAAAGTCGCCGCTCTGCGGCCCTCAGGGACGGTCCTTGAAACCTTTCAATGTCGAGAGTAAAACACTGATTCTTTATTACTACATTAAAACCCCAAAAATGTAAATCGCTTTTTCTTTTATTAAAATGTTGCTGCATTTTAAATTACTTCCATTTTTTAACGTTTCTGAAATTTAAAAACTGGAATATATTAAGCATCGCACACACGAAATAATTTTTCTGAGTGCGGTAAAAGCGAACAAATTTTAATTTTTATACATATGAAAGAGCGTGGGGTTTAAACCATTTTCAATTTTTTTTCTCGCGCACAAGAATTTTATTTTCAATTTTATGAAATTGCGTTCGGTTTTTTTTTTTCTATCATAACGTAACGCTCTGAGTTGTTTGTGCTTGACTTCACACGTTGGTAAACCCATTAACGTATTTAAGACGGTCCACGATTCTCTCTGCTACCGCCGCTTTTCTCACTTATATATAAGGAGAGAGATTTATGGCTCACTAAATGATTCCACGGACTTTAATTGCCGCTTTATTATCAGCGCGCTTAATTACGCGTTGCTGCGAGATAGATGTTGAAATCGTCGAAACATAATAATTCAAAATAATTCCTTAAATTTACCAAAGTAGTTTTAAAATTTTATATGTAACATTAACACCTTTCTCGGTCATTTTTCATTCGCGAGAACATCGCGATTCTAGAATGCGATTATTAATTTCGACACATGTGTCATGCGATCTGCCGGGAACGTAAAGAACGCCGACGCTGCAAATCTTCTTTCTTTGTGAAAAAAAATTCTCCCTTTCGGTCTCGTCAACACAAAAAAAAATCACAATGCTTTATTTTCACCGGCGTCTCAAGGGCGTAGCCCGACGAAACCGAAGAAAAAGCGGTCGAAATGTTTCGCTCGTGAATCACAATTTCGCGTCACAACGGCATCGGATATATTATATAACGGATGATATAACGCGGGTCGGTGATAGTTTGACAGCTGGGGAGCAGTTTCCAATGCGCCATACCTCGTATCCTGTCTCATCTTTTCAATACCTCCAAGAGAAAAATGTTTAGGTTCGAATCGAAGTTGGTTAATCGATCTTTCCGACTAAAACCGATTAACACAAAAATTTGTAAAGGCAAATCCAAAAGAAAAGAAACTCCGACTAGTCGGAATAAAGTGTCCGTGATGATTATCGCATTAAGACCAGGCTCGGGAGAATAATATCCCGGCGGGAGAATGAAATTCATGTTTGTGCTCCGCAAATCTTGGAACATTTTCAAAGAGTTGAACTTGGCGAGGTAAAACGCGCGAATTGCACATCTCGGTAAATCGATTCGTCCGCGGCGGAGAGAAGGAAACCCGTTACAGGATATTGACCCCTCCGCTCGTCGCGGACGCGTCCCGAGGGAGATTCATTAACGCTTCGCTCGTGTTCTACTTAAGTACTCCAATCGCGAAGCCACTCAGCCACGAGTCCGCTCTGCGTGCGCGCGGCCAAGGCACTTCGGGGTCGGCGAATGAAGTGGCCAAAGTCTGTCCCGAAAGTCCTTCTCCCGAGACGAGACTTGCCGCCAACTATCACGATGAAGGGAGAAAATATACGCGGGAACGCGCGTCGAGTGTCTCGTAATTGTCGCACTCGCGCGCGATTGTTCGCGTCTTATCAGCTTGAAGAGTTGAGGTGTGACAATCTCTTTAATCTTAGACTTGTCGAACATTTCGGTTTCTACTTTAGTGAGACATTTTAAACAGACATTTTTACATTTTTTACGAATTTTTTTTGAGCTAGAAAAAATAATCGCGACAACACACATTTCCGCGCACGTGTTGCAGCCGACGTCCGTGCGCGATAATATTAATGTTATTTGATAAATCTCTCTCTCAGTCCATGTTACTTTTATAGCATTAAACCAATATTAGATTATCAAGCGCGCGCCTCGCACGAAAGCCTTCTCGAGCGCCGGTAATAAATCTCATATTTGGTCGCATGCTACTTGTTAGTAGTAACGAGGTAACTGAAAAATCGAGCGAGTAAATTAAGTTCCCATTGTGCGCGCGTGTATCGAAATGTGCGCTCGAATTATCGTTCCCCGATTAATAAACGTGAAGAAGAGTATCGAAAGGCTCGAGAGATCAAATCGTAGAGGATTATCGCGCGCGGTATGGGAGGAGGCGAGGGATGCGAAAGGAAGAGAACGACGGGAGGTCGCCTCCCACCTTCGTGACCGTTCGTGACTGAGTTCGTGCTCTGCATCGCGCTGCTGCGCTGCTCTCGGCCCGAGAAAGCGACAAGGGACGGTGAGGGGTGCGGGGACCGTTCACGTTGGCAGCAGCCCTGTTTTACATGGCCGATTGCATCTCCTCTCTCTCCGTGCATTGCGGCGCGCCGCGGCGACACGCGTCCCGCATCGTATGTATATATATATACATATATACACCGGACGATACAATTTTCTAACGGGCTGGTCTTCGTGTGTCCCTCCGAGGGACGCGCCACGAACCGATCGCATCCCAGATCTCGGCCGCCGCAATTAGGATACCCTTAAAGGGATGGGAACGCGTCGTGTCTACGATTCGCTTTATCGGAGTGACATTTCTATGCCTATACGAGCCGGAGCTATCTTAGGTCGTCGAAAGAAACTCGGACACATTGTTATGTTACTATAAATAAAGAGATCGCAACTTTGTTTGTCTCTTACCGTTTCTCGGTGAGAAACTTCTCTGACTAGTCTGAATGTGTGGGAAAAGCGGACTTACCTGGAACAAAAAAAAAAACACAGCACACGTCAGCACAATATAAAATTTACATGTGTGGATATATTGTATGTAAAAAAAATTATTATTTAAATATTATTGCGCGAGTAGTTAAATTAAACATCGTTACGTGTATCGTGTTTTTTCACATGTTTCCCAATAGTAAACAAAACAATTTTGTTTTTTTTCCTCTCGCACAGTTTTCGTTCCGTTCTGCTCTCACAATATTCCCCCATTTCACAATTGCCCCACAATTCGGATGGCTAAAGATTACATCAATCGATCAATCGATTGATACATTCTCGAAGGGATAAACTTCGGAACACACAAATGACGTTGCCCGAAATCGTGCCGATGATCCTTTGTCCCTTTTCGTATGCAAGCACGAGCCGTCGTTTTAGTCTAGACTCTGATTTCAATCTGACCGTTCGTGTCCCGAGTTTGCGGTAACACGGAGGGTTAGAGGAGGGGAGGAATTGAAACGCGGATAAAGGGGGTGAGAGAGCGCGCCTCGCACGAAACACGACTGCATTAGGTGCCGTGCATTAGGCGTGCCAGACGACAACCCGTGCACACGATTGGCCGGTAATGCGACGAGAATTTCCGACCCTTAGCTACAGTTACAGATGTACCTCTTGCGAATTGACGATGTACTGGAGGCACATTCCCAGAATACGCCGTTCTAACAGCACTTCCGACCCCCTTTCTTACTCGCGAACACGCTGCGAGAATTTCCTCGACGGACGAGGGAACCATTTTCGTTCGTTGAAGTAAAAGCAGATTATGTCAGTTTTTTTTTTATAATTATCTTCATTTTTTTTATAGCCTTAAAGTCGGTTGCTTTTTGACGCAAATAATTTTTTTGCTTACATTGCAGAAAATAATTCAGTGTCTTTTAATAATTTATTGCGAGGAACAAATGAGAGAGAGAGAGAGAGAGAGCGAATGCAGTTGAATGGAGAGTAAACTACTAAGCAACTAGATTAAAGGAAATTTGATTCAATGAGCAGCTACAGATGCTGACATCCTTATCAATTTTTTTTTCTTTCTCTCGCGTGTATTTGATTATATCGAGATATCCGCGATCGAGCGAACAAAGTAAAAAAGATAAGCGGCATCTGGCGTCTTTCAAAAGCTGAAAGCGGCAAGCCGCAACGTCTGACGGAAAATCCCAAAAGCAGGATGTCGAGATCCCGAGAATAAGTAACGGGGAGCAGTACGTAAACGACGGTGAGTACGCACGTTGGATGCTCTCTCTCTCTCTCTCTCTCTCATCCCTTTCCTCCCGCCCTTTCGCGCGAGGCGCTACTCGCGCGCCGGCGTCTCTCTCTCGGTGCATTGTTGATGTTTCAAGATAAATACCAGATACAGACAACAATGCGGCTCTCTCTCCCCGTACTTTGTAGGTAATTAATTACCAGCCATTGTCCGTCACCCGCAGTAACGTATACGTTATATCAGCTGGCCGTCAACGGTCGTCGCTGCCATCGCCGCTATCGCTACGCGAGAGATTCCATTGTCCTTAACTATTATTCGTGCCGGTGGCAATACCGTACACGAGGACCAGAGACGATAATACCGCGGCTGAAATCTAAATCACCACCGAACTTCTCAAAGATCTCTTTTCGCAAGCGCGTCTTTCCGCTCTACTAATGCGGCGTTACGAGTAAATAAGTTTCATAAGTTTCTCTGCGCGAAGAAAATTCAAGCGTCATCGCGGAGAGAGATTTGACGAAACTGCTTGACTCATCGCGTCCGAGAAACAGACGCGTCTAAACACCGTTTTATTGTACATAGATCGCGTAATTAGCCGAGGAGCGCGCGAGCGCTCTGGCAATTAAGAAGCAGCGCGTCATCGCGTGTTGTCGACTTTGTTGATCCGGTCGTCGACATCCGTGACAGCGCGTATTATTAATGTCATGTCAATGAACCGCCCAGGCGTTTAAACGCTTCGTCGAGATGCTCCAGATGGAGCTTACAAAGGAGCGTTCTTTCAAACATTTCTTACGCTCCTTCGGACGAGTCTCTTTCCCCTCGCGCGTACTCGCGTTGACTCCATTTCCTTACAGTTCGCAGCGCAGTCAGTTTTGAACGAAAGTTTTCAGAAAAAAAGACGAGTGGCAATCAACGCACTCGCTTAAGGGGTTTTCTTGGATATCTTGTTTTTCTCGTCACTCTCAGGTTTTTTATAGTTCCACAAAGAGAGAGAAAGTGCGTGTGCGTGTGTGTGTGTATGTATGTGAGAGAGAGAGAGAGAGAGAAAAGAGAAAAAATATCTGTTTTAATTTTACAACTTCTCGATATTGCAATGAAAATTAAATGCACATACACGTAAGCCCAAACTGTTCTTCCTGAAGACTTCGAAGGAGCGTAAGAAGCGTTTATTCGTGACTTCTTTCACCGCGCGTTTTATCCGTGAGTCATAAATATATACTTCGTGTCGCTGGTGTTATGAGAGCGTCGCAGACCGAGCGTATTGCAGAACGAGAAAAAAAAAAGAGAAAGAAATAGAAAGAGAGAGAGAGAGCGAGCGAGCAAGCGAAACCGAACTGTCCCGTCTCTATATTGCGTTCGATCCCCCTCTTTCTCCCCCTTTTTCTCCACCCAATCTCTCTTCTTACCCTCGTCGCCCTGATTTTACAATCGGTGCCCGGTGCAGGCCGATACTGCATTTTATTCCTCGAGGGTGGGACGCCTCGAAAGGCGCCCGGACGATTTTATTGGATGTGACATCGACGCTCACTCTTCCCACCCTACGAGAGACCCTCGATCCTTCGTCCTCACCCCATCCTCTTTCCATTCGGATGGAAAGGGACATCAAATGGCTGCAATATCCGCTTGTATTGACTCCTGGAATTGGGAAGACCTTGTGTCCCCGTAGTTGTCTCATTCCTCTCTCCCCCACCGTTGCCTCGCTCGTCGTCTCTTAGCTCGCTCGTGGGTAAATTTGCGCGTCAATTAGCTGGCGTCTTGCGATCATAGTTACTTATATATGAGACAGCTAACTTCCTGCGTAGCAGAAACGAGGCCAGTTTCCTGGTTGTTTACAAGATAGTTACGGTCTAACAAGGTATATAGATCGTTCATAAACTTTGAACTTGGGAGGAACGAATGAAATGCGCGCGTACAATTACACATATAATTATTTACTAAATTAATAAGTAATTATAATTTATTCCATCTACATCCTGGATTTTGGGCTGGATTCGGTTTTCGCGGTTTTATAGATTATTATAATTTTTATTTAATAAAAGAGGAAATTATACAGTTTCTAAGAGAAAATGTAATTTCTGCTTGTGACCAAAGAATCAACGAGAGAGGAAGAAAAAACAACGCGCTTTATGTCGACTCTTCATGAAATTGCCAACGTGTCCACTTCACACGTAGCTCGACCCTTGGTTTCGTTCATGTTGTTGGCCATCTAATCCCCGTGTTTGTTGGACTACGTTTCAGGTGCGTACCGAGGCATTGGCCTGTCGGTGGATTCCTAAGGGCGTCGTCCGGCGGGACGACCCGGCACAAACTCAACTCGACCCGGCGAAAGAGATTACAACCCCCTCCTCTCTCTCTCTCTCCCTTTGTTTGCCCTCCCTCGCGAGCCACGAGAGCCGAAATAACGTCTTCCGCGCGGCGACGCGCGGCTACGGAGCTGTTAACGTCGCACTAAATCTTGTCGAGGGCGCGGAAGGGGAATTACGTTTTCGTTTGGGCACTTCGCCCGATGGATTGTAAATCGAAGTGGAGAAGCTCTTATGGAGTCCCAAGGCTTCTTTCTTCCTCTCTCGATTCATCATTGGCAGTTACGCGACTGGGTGTCAAAAAAAAAAAAATCTTCAAAGTTTTTCTGAAAAATATTGTATTATTACATTAGTTTATTGTGCATATTTTATTTTTAACGTAATATCTTTATTGACTCTCCGCGCAAAAACAGAAACACGATGCGAGAACTGAGAAAATATGCGAATTTTTTTTTTTTATTTAAGAGCGCGCACACCGCTTGAGTGCAATTTCATAAAAGAACGCTGATTTCTTTTGTCTTTGAAACACTTTCGATGTAAGTGCCCAGAAGATAATTCGCTCGTTCCGTTGAAAACGCTATTTATTTCAGCGCGTGTCTTCGTTTTTGAGCGAACACCGCGAAGCAGGCACGAAATACGCTGACTTCGTGTTGGCCGGTCGCCAAAAATCTAATATCTTTCGAAACTGCCGCGAGATATATATCACATTGAAGATGCATCAACGCTCTCGCGAAAAATATAATTGGATGGGTTTTGAAGTCGCTGTCCTTTTCGATTATAAATTACTTCCTTTTTCTTTTTGGATCGCTCTCTTTCTTTCTCCAATTTTTTGCTTTATCCACAATTTCACACGCTTTATTACGCAATGACACCTTTCTCTCGCTTTCTGATCTTCTTTCTGAAACCTTTCGCGCCTTTTTCGCGATTACACGTTTTGCGCGATCCGAGGACTCGACGCGTCCGCATTTCAATCATTACTTGCGACGAACAATCGTCAGCGAGGAAGAATCACCGCAAATGCGGCGCAATCTCAAATGTGACATTACTTATGTTAATAGGCGCCCATAGATCACGAGCACGGTGGACACCGCAATAACCCAGATTCCCAAATACCGATGATTTAGGACGTTATGCAAATGATACCTGGCGCGACAGGATGCAATGAAACTGTCGGGGTTTATCATCCTCCGTTTCTCTGGCAACGCCTTATCTGTTCGAATGCAAATCCAAAATATCGGGGAGTGTACAACAATTTCTTGACAGCGCAATTATAATAAAAACGCGACGTGCGTTTGACGTGGTAGCGCGCGACGTCGAGTTTAAAACTCCTTTATTTTAGATCAGCAGCATAAAGCACAATTGTTGTGTTCGCGTCCGATTTCAACAACAGCTCAGTCAATTATCGTGTAAGAATCATCGCGCGCGACGTCCGAACGTTTATCGCGAACGCGTGATTTACGGATTCTCCCTGTTCCCCCTCGGGAATGGAGCCGTTCTCTTCCCCGAGCAACGACAGTCAAAGGAGCATTCACCCGTTATTGTAGAGCGATAAATCAAAACGACTCGTCGTTGTCGTCATCGCCCCGCTCTCGACCGACGATGCTCACGCGTTCCCGGGATATCGCGCGCGAGTGACACGAGGCGGAATTAGCGTTGGTACATGCATACTCGCGGAGCCGAGAAAGAGAGAGCTCGCGCAGATTCCACGCGTCTCAGGCGGAGTTCGTGCCGAAGGCGGGGGACGTCTTTCCTGACTGACTCGAGCGGAGGTGCAGGCGGCAAAAATACGGACAAGAACCGACGCGGCCCCGGCAGCCATCGTTTAAAGTATCGCCGGCGATTTATCATTGGCCGCATTAATGGCACCGGAATTCCGTGTATTCCATTTGTATCTGTCCCCCACCGGTCCGACCCCCGGAGCCGGAACTCTAACCCTGTGCCAAAAGAAACGGACCCGCTCGATCACCCGCTCCGCCGCCACCGCTCTCTCACTCGCTCTCTCTCTTTGCCTAACGGCGGTAAAAGCCGCGTTATTAATTCAGGAAACGGCGCCCGACGTCGAACCGCGGGAGGGCGTCTCTCGGTCTTGATGTAGACGCGTGTATACTCCCGAAAAAGAAATCCCTTCCCCGCAAAATCGTGCTCTTGACGGAATCTCCCGAGCGGAGAGAGATTGATATTTATTTGATGTCGATTTTACGACTCATAAAATCGACAACAATAGTAATACAGGTAATAAATTATACATATATATATATATATTTGAACGAAGCAATTTTTTTTTTCCGTTGGTGGTGTATACCAACATAAAAAATATTGCAAATTTTATTTTGCTTTCTTTCTCTCTCTTTTCCGAGAGAAATGAGATTTTCTCAGATAAAAATTTTCAAGCCGGTAGTATCAGCATAAAAATATCACAAAGTTTTATTCTTTCCCGAGACAGAAAAATGAATTTTTCCCAATTATACGGAATAAAAAAACGTAAACTAATTTCACCACTGTACTTTCGGCATTTACTTATAGAATTGCTCACATTATTCTTCTCGTTGATAATTATTTTTCTCAAACACAAAAGAGAGCAGCGCGCTTTCGATTCTCCCCCGTGAAAGGAGCATAATTACAATTTTGCGCGCCGGGTTCTGACTCAATTTCGGAAACGTCGCTCTCTCTCTCTCTCTCTCTCTCTCTGGAAGCGCGCTTCGCGTGCAGTTGGGGGGAATGAACGGGCAGCACGCTCGGCTAGTTTTCCCTCTGTGCATTTTCCAACGGAGCCGAGTGAAGGAAGGGCAGCGGCGCGGAGCCGTCTGGCTTTTCTTTCGAGCGTGCCGGGAAGCGAACCTGCGGCTATATCCTGATTCCGCTCGAGGTAGAATCGGCCAGCCTGCGGACCATCTGTCCATTTCCTCGGAGAGTGCTACCGCGCGCCTCGGGGAGTCTCGCTCGAAATCGAACGCGCCCGGGAATCGACCTTCGGCGAGCGCGCGAGAAAACGAAGATTTTTTTTTTTTTTTTTTTTTTTTTACCGTGCACCGCGCATTGGCGGTTTTGTTTCCGCCACGTATTTTCCTCTGCTTCACCCGTCTTTTTATTTGGTTCCGGGGGAAAAACGCCGCTCGCCCGGGGGACGTGATTCCATTGCTATATTAACCCGCTTCGCACTAAACAAATGGACTACAGGCGATCCGCCGATCTTCGTTTGGCAAGCGGCCCGCATCGCCGATAGGATTTGCGAATCGTTTTTGGTTTTGGGCCATTTTGCACGCTCAAGTTGTAGGTTCCATTAAACGTACACAACTGTGTGTGTCTTGTTCGAAATATGTAAAAAAAATGGGATTTTTCCTCAAATAAAGTGAGGATTTTAGTCGAAACTTATCAGAGAAATTTCGAAAAAAAAAAAACATTTTTTTCAAAGCAAGATAATCTAAGCGCAAATAACGTGTAAAAAAATAGAAACTTTTATTTACGGTGATAATTCTACTTACAATTAGTAGGTATATATTTCGTTGCGCGAGATTAACGTTGACAATGGGAAGAGAAATGCGCACGAACGATACTTTTCCCAACTCTTCTAATTAATTAATTAGTCGCGGCCGACCGCCGAGAGAGCCGCGACCAAGAAGCGTCGGAAGAAAATGCGCTTTAAATGCGCTCTCTGCCGTGCGCTCTCCGACACCGGGAAGACGGATCGGCGCAATTTGCATTGTTAAAGGCGATATAAATTAAATCCGTCTCACTCGGGAGAAAAACTCGCTGCAAAAAACTTTAGCCCGCGAAATTCCATCATCAGCCACCTGATACGACGACTTCGTCGCCGTGCGAGATCGAAGCGGGATGTGATTTTTTGCCGCCACGTCGGCTCATTTCGGTCGAATAACATCCGAGAAAGGGATGTTACGATAATGACAGTCGTCTCATCGGACAGCTGATCGTTGGCTCCGGCGATTCACGAGCGGAATTAATCAGATACGAAGGCGCATCCACGCGCGCTGCGAGCTCCCATCGGCGAGAAATTTCGCCGCGGGCAATAAATTTAATATTTGTAATTAAATATTGTCGTCCGGACTAGACAGCGCGAAAACAAAAACGAGACAACATCGAAATTTAGAGTGTTAACCAAATATAATATTAACCAATTTCGCAAAGGTTTTTGCCTGCGATAACGCCGCGCGCGCAGTGATGCATAATATTTGCATTACGTTTAATGAAACGTTAAGCCCCCCCTCCGGACGAAATACGAGAAAAATAAAAACAAATATAGTTGCGAGGCGAATTTGTGGAAGTCGTGGATGAGGGGCGAGGAGGAGAGCGCGGGAGCGGTCGAGGGGCCAGTTTATTTAATTTGACAAGTGTCGGTAAATATGGACGACAAATAAAAGACTCCAGAGCGAAAATTTTACAGCGCGGCTCTCTCGCGCGGGGGGTGGGGCCGAAATTATACAACAATAGAGTGCTTGTTGGAAGCCTGACGCCAACGCGCGGATGGAAATTCAGCTTTAATATTTCTTTTGTGCCCGGTTAGACATGCCCGTTCTTTTCCCCCGGGGGCCGAGCGAGTGGGCGCTCAGCCCAATTATGTAAATTTGCGATTACATAATTAAACAGTTACCGCCGACGACGGGGGACGCGCGAGATTCTCCGCGCGCGTCCCGCGATCCTGCCTTTTCCCTCTCGCACTAAATTTTCCGCCCATCGCAAATACTTTGGCAAATCTGGCGTCGTTTATCGTGTCTCGTAATTTTATCCTCAGCGTTAGCGAAAAAAAATGAGGAAAAATTTTATCCGTCTGCTAAGTATTGTGTAAATAATTAATCCAGACAGATATTGTCGTGACAAATTTGGTTTTTTTATATTTCTCTGCAGAACATTTTTATGAATATAATATTATTGAAATTTTTTCATATTTTAGATTTTTGAACAGTCTCTTAAACAACATAATAACTGAGAATTCACCGAGATTGTATATTGTGTAAAAAATTTTGTGAAAAACAAAATGATTCTTCGAATATAAATTCACGAGAGAATAATATAAAAAAAACAAGGGTGTCAATCTTGCCATCACGAAAAGAAAAAATAGATCAGCAGGGTTAATGATCGAAGTGCGAACGACCCCGTTCTTGCTCTTTTTCTTCCTGTGCCATTTCTCTGCAGTGTCGTCCCTTGTGCAAATTATCACGGATAATCGCGCAGACGTTGTTTTCCGGGTTACACGGAGCAGGTAATCGCATGAAGCGTGTTAGCTAACGGGGGTATAGAACGAGATAATTGGACTATCGATTTAAAAAACTTTACAATAAAATAAGCACGTTATTTTATAACACATTGATACTTACTATCTCACTCTCACTCTCACTCTTTCTTTCTCTCTTTCATAAATTCTAGATTAGTATTAGTTTTATATCTTACGGATTGAATTCCATTCGCGTGATACGTCGGATTTGTAGAATCTATTTCGCTGATCCCGAAGATGAGGAGGAGAAAAAGAAGATGTGGAAGAGAGACGCGTGTATGTAAATGTATCGCGAACCCTTTCAAAGGTGTAACGACGTCGTACGCGCGCGCGCTCTGATCCTCGCTGATCGTAAAAAACACACGGATGCTCGACGAGTTTTGCCTTGGCTTTTTATCTTCATCTTTCTCGTTTATCTTTGACTTAAGTTCGGATAATAGGTCATCTAATGGCCGAACCGAGCCATGAGGATTTCGCGATTCGGCGCGATTTTGCTCCGATTTTATTGCTTCTTAATCCCTACTTGGGTTCTTGTTTATCTTCCGTCTTCGGCGCGTCCACTCTTATCGTCTCGTAATTTACACGTTATCGCCGCGTCAAGACTCCGGCCTTCGAAGACTGGACTTATATTTACGCAGCTCTCGACGACCGCGATCTCGCCCCATCCGTTGACGTTCCTCAAACAAGGCATTTTAATCTCCGTCGCGAACGCCGTTCTGACGTTTCCCTTCTCAGGATTTTCGGGAGCTTTTTGGTAATTAAGTGTGTTATAAATTGCCATTTTGCGTCGGTTCGTACGGATTAAGCGCAGTTATTTTCCTCGAGATTGAGTTTCTCGCGAGGGGCCGAGAAGTCAATTCATCAAGCGACTGTCACCTAACGCAGTTTTAATATATTTTATACAACCAATGCGTTCAGCTTAACCCTTTGAAAATAGGATAAAAAAATGTTCCCGACATCAAAACGATTGAAGTTTTATTTCGGAACACCTGGAGGATTAACGTCTCGGGGTTGTCTTTATTATTTTATATGCCTTTTCTCTCGTTGCAATCGTACACAACGGGATTCCGATCGCTCGTCGATCCTCGCCTAAGAGCCAACGCGCGATGAACCGGGGGATGAGCTCGACTCACCTGCCGAGAATGCGTACCTGCGCGTTCCTTTTGCTACCTAGGTGGTCTGGCCGCGTACACGGGAGATCATTTTTTAAAAGAGTTTTCAGTTCAGCGTGCGCGCGCGGCGCGCGCGAGCTTTATTCTTCATTATGTCCGGTTATCCATCTTCGAGTTTGCTGGTTGTTTTTTCGGTCGGCGCGGGCGAGTGCGAGCGAGACGGGGAGAAAGTTGTAGAAAGAGTGAGATCGGGAGAAAGAGAGAAAGAGAGAGAAAAGAGAAAGAGAGAAGCGAAAGAGAGGTCGGCTTTCGTTAGAACGCGCGCGCGTCTAAACCGACCGCGCGCTTTCCCACATGAGGCAATTTTATTGCCCTTCTCGCGGCGCGCCGGTACTAAAAAGCAACGGTAATAACATTGTGCGATATACTCGGTGTTCATGTTGGCAGTTAACGCGGTTTGGATTAGATAGAAGACGCTTGTTACGCGCGGAATTTAACATAGGAATACAGGAATGGCGTGCGAGAATAATTTTCTTTTGAATCATGCGATTTCCGTGCAACACCTCTTTTATTCAGTCCAGAGATGCCTCGTTTGCGCGAGCACACGTATTAAACTCGGCTGCGCAATCGTGTATACATATATATCCTTCGTGTCTCGTAAAAATATGAGCGTCTCTTATTTCTCAATTAAACATTTTTTCACGAAATTCACAGGAAAGTAAAGTCAGTCAGTTTTTTTTTTTTTATATTCCTGAAAGGCTTGTATATTGCATATATTTATTTTCATAGATTTATAATGACATAAACATCAAAATTCTTTCGACTAAATTTATTCCTTTTTCTAAATTTATAGAGTCGGTCAATTAATCTCGAGAGAGAGAGAGCCTCGTAAATTTAATGTTGACTTGTATTTTGTATATTTAATATATTTGTATACAAATACCTATAACCTGAATATTCTCTAAAATAAATCTATTTCATTTTAATTACTAAATTACTCTTTGCGTTCAGCCCGATCTGTGCGGTAAATACAATATCGATATGCGAGCCAGGCTCGCTCATAAGCTTCGGCGTGTTTTAACGTCGCGACGCCGCGCCGGCTGGCGTGCGGGGTTAAAAGGAATTCTTTTTAAAGGCGCTCGAGTCGGAGCACGAACGCCCGGGGACAGACGAAATTGCAGATAATTTGTAATTGTAGCGGTACGCAGCGAAAGAAAGACGGGGAAAGGAGGGAGAGGAAAAAAAAAAAAAAAAAAAAAAAAAAAAAAAAAAAAAAAAAAAAAGGAAAAATGCGAACGAGACAGTTGTTTTCCGACGTAAACGAAATTACAAGGAAGCTAACCCGCACGATGCGGACTCAATGGCCGTCGAAATCGTTCTGTGCTTTCATAGTCGCGGTTTTGTTCTGTTTCTCTCTCTTCCCTCTTCCTCTCTCTTTCTCTTTCTCCTCCTCTTTCTCTCTCCCTGTACTTCCTCTCAGTTTTCATTGCGTCCATAATTTCGCGCATTAGGCCGCTCGCGATTCGCAGCTACGCATTCTATTGCGAGGTAGCTGGCATGAATTATGAAACAACTCGGGCTCTAATGCGAGGCTCTGAAAACGAGCAGGAAACACATGCAAAAGAAAATAGATACTTTAGATAAAATATTGGATTTCTCACTGTATTGCACTATTGTTGTTCGACAAGAATAAAAAAAAAAAAAAAAAACCATGACGTTAATCAGATAACCGGTAATCAGGTAATCAGTAAAGAATTATTTACTTTCTGAATTTATTGTTTGTTTTGACTAAGTGTGTGTGTGTTATTTTTTAATACTTTCAGCATTTTAGAAGAAAAACCAATATAGTGACATTTATCGACAATTAAATTAATAGCAGAAAGTGATACACTCCTCTCTCTTTTCTGTTTGACTATTTTGCATTTCGTATTTTTGTAGTTATGTGGGTCGCGCGTTCCGCGGACACTTCTCGGAATAAATTAAAAAATAAAAAAAATAAATAAATGAAAAATACAAGACAAACCTCGTATGCGATACTACTTTGAAGTCACCGAGTGCGAGAAAGAAAGAGTTACAGAGTCTGGCAGAGATATCGCCGTTCGACTAAGCGCGCTTGCAAGGACCAAAACCCCTCGAGCGTCCGGCAAAGAAATTCCGCTCGTATTTTCGTGCGAGAGCCTGCGACGTCGCTCTCGTACGATATTAAAGTTCGCGCGAGAGAGAGAGAGAGAGAGGGAGAGGGGAAGGGGAAGAAAAACCGGCGTATGAAAAATTCATACGTGCCGTTACGCCGCAGCCATATTAGCCGTGGAGGTTAAGATAATATCGCGGCATAATACGCTCGCGCGAAGCGGCACCGGATCTGCATATGCGAGAGTCGCTCTCTCGCAAAATTTCCTGGAGTCCCGTGGCTATATAGAGTCCGTCGATTTGCTACTTAAATCTTGCGACGTTGACCGGAGAGAACTCCAATTCGGCGCTTGTTTCAATCTGTTTCGAATCATTTATTTCTTTTTTTGTCTCATTTCTATCGTATATTTGTTTTTTTCTATTTTTATTTCTTTTTTTTGTTTGGTGTTTTATTTTGTTATTTTATTTGTGCTTTTCGAAGTACACGTATCGAAGAAAAAAGGTTGATATTGAATCTTTGCAATTATCAATGCTATATAAAGTATCCTTTGCAGCTACGTCTTATTAAAAAATTTTAACTAACGAGATTATTTAAAATTAGCTTAAAAGTAAGGCAAAGTTTAAAAGAGTATCCAAAGGATTAATAATTTTCTCGAGAGGCATTGCTGTGTCGGAAGATTTTCGTGAAGTTATAAATTAGCCAAAGAGTCTGTCATTAAAATTGTACCCGAGGATCTTATTGAATAAATTTGAGACTCTTTAAGAATTTCGTGGGAGAATCTCTCGTCTTGCAGAACATGCGACAAATATAGTTTAACTCGTTCAATTCCGTTCGGTGATCCGTGCTTCCAAGACCGCGGCGGTCCGCGTTTCTTTTGGAGCCACGGCCGAACGAAGACGGATAGGAGCGGGTCCGCACACCGGAGCGGCCTCATAAAGTGCCGCAATTTCCGGCGACGACGACGGAAAGGAAGAAAGACTTTCCGATTCGCTGCAACGCGCGCGCGTTTTAAGCTACCCGCACGGGGAAAGTTGAGAATCCCGACCGTTCCGTCTCTCCGAAAGTTTTCGCTCGGCCGCCGGAAATGGACTCGTTCGAGGCGTCGTTGTCGTCGTCGTCGTCATCATCGTCGTTTCTAGCTCCGGTTTCTCACCGCGCCGTTTTTATTTTCTTGCGCCACGTCTTTTGCCCGAAGCTTTTTATTGGCCGCCACTCAGATGCTCTTGTTTACTATTTGCAAGTATAATTTCGCGGGGCTTAACGGCTTTCGCGTATACATTAGCTGTAAATATCCGCGAGAGATGCTATCGCTTGTAATTGGTTCTGCGCCCGCGCCACCATCCCCCGTAACCGCCACCCTTTGCGCACGCTCCCTTCTCGCACGCGCGCAAAATCAATTTCGCGTTATACTTGAAAACTTGGCCGCTCCCCGATCTTTCCCTTTATTTACAGGATAAATTGTGACCGCGAGATAGAACAGACTGATATTCTTCTCGTTTGAGAAAACCTCGAGGCTGATTTTTCAAAATTTGTACAGGATAAAATTATTTATACTAATTAACTTTTATAAAAATTAAAAAGATTCACGTCTATCTTTTGATTCTTGCAAGATCTACTTGCTCGTTGATTTTTTTTATCGGTATCTTATCTGCGTTGATTTATCTACTTCATATAATCTATCCGTAAGCGGACAACGGTTTTCCATAATATCATCTCTGTGACATTATCCAGGCGACTATCGAACGGCCGATAAGCGGCTGTCCTCCGACCTCTAGCCATTTTGTTCCCTCCCTCGCGCGCGCATTCGCATGCTGCTGCCTCTCGAAACGAGGCCTGGACTTAATGTCGTAATTAAAATGCACATGGTAAGCTGCCGCCACGTCGTTGTCCCGCGGCTAGGTCTAAACGAGGGGTAGAGGCAGACCTCTCCCCTCATTCCACTTGGCGTTTTAAGGGTAGCTCGGGGCGACCGACTCGTGCCCTTTCCTCGTACTCGTCCTTTCCTCCGTCCGTCTAACACCACTCGCGGAATCACCTCCGAGAAATATTATAATACCGCCACGCTATTTGTCCCAACACGCGGGAACATTTCCCGGCGAGAGTCGCTGTAAACGGCCCCGTTAATGAAAGCGGAATTAAGGCCGCTGTCACACGCGGCCGCGTGCTCTTCTCGAGAGGACGAGCCGCAGTTTAGAGTCTCCGCGAAAAATTGCGTTTCCCCCGCGCTCGCGCGTCCTGAATTATAGCCCGGCTTCTTCCGGCCGCAATTTCGAGCTTGCTATTCGCGGCGAAATATTTTCTCCACCCAGCTCGCTTTAATCGTGTGTTGTTGCATAATCATGCAGTAAGGAGATGAGGATATTACTTGAAATTCTAAACATTTTAATTGTAGAATTATTTTGGTTAATAGAGAAATTCACGAGGAGAAAATAATATCGCACTTACAAAAAAAATCCTTTACAGTTTTTACAATTTTGACGTCTCTGTTAGTTTTATCGACTGCAGTGTAGTGTAATTTTAATTAATATTGTATTCAAACGTAAGAATTGTTATTAGAGAGCTTATACATACACATATGCATACATTCTTGGGAGTTTATTAAACATCCTCACGGATGCGGTTTTTAATTTAGAAAATAGTCTCCGGTGTGCAACATACATTTTCACAAGCTTGAAAGTTTTTACAACAGAAGTATATACGAACGAAAGCGACTCGAAAAATGTGCCGCAAAAAGAGCCTTTTAAATGGAAACTGGCTGCAGTTGCATCGCGTTAGCGTGAAAGCGCTGCGGTTCTTTGTGCCGCGTATTTTATTAGAAAAACGCGATAAAATTTTAACATTTTTTTTTTTTTTTTTTTTTTATTATGTCTGCAGGCGCCATCGTGGTACCAATTAACGTTTGTACTTACTGGACCAAATAGCTCTCGCATTATAATACTTCTCTCTCTCTCTTTCTTGCGAAACGGTTATGGGAGAAAAAATAAACGAACAGAGAGAAGGGTCGGATAGGACTCTGTCCCTTAAGCCATTTTGCTCTCTCGAAGGGAGAGAGTCCAGTGAGCGAAACACCAAGTTTCTCCGCTATTCCCGTCACGGCAAACTAATAAAATTAATGATAGGTACATAATTTCCCTCCAAAAAAGAACGCTTTTTCTCCCCTTCCCCCGTCGGCGGTTTATATTATCTTTGCGGGGGAATCTCTTTATCTTCACGGTACACGCAAGCTTCCGCGCATTTTGGCAATAAAGCGCTCGCGCGCGCCACGCTTCAATTCGGTCTTGAAAAATTCCTCTGATGAGATTTTTGTTTAATTTGCGAATTGCGGCTTTTGGCGGTCGCTCAACTGTATCTCGCTCGCAATACAAATCCTCGCACATAGAAATCGTCGAGTCGTACGCGCGTCCTATAAGCGCGAATCCCGGTGAACAAAGAAAAAAAAACAAAAAAAAGCTTAGCGCGCGGCGTTCGCGCTGGCGTGACGGCGGTCTCGCCCTTTTCTTTTGCTTCTTTCGCGTGACACACTTTTTGACACTCGGCTTTGACACGCCGGTCTCTTCGAAAGATCGCCGGCCGATATCAACACTTTTGAGGTGGCTTTACGCGACTCCCGGCTTTCGTCATTACGTGCACGTAACACCGCACTTGTCCCCCCCCCTTCCTGGTGGTGGTTTCCACATGGAATCGCGCCGGAAGAAAAAGCTCGGCACGAATAAGGCTGCGGAATCGCGACTTCTCTTCTGTTGCTAAACGAAACTCTCGATCTCGCACCTTCCTTCTCATGTGCGCATAAATTTTCTCTCTTTCGCGAGAACAAAAGTGCAACTCGAGTTATATTTGTGTGACAAACGTGCGCACAATTGTGCCCTGTTTTAACGTGAATTCATTCCTTTTCGTGATCCGTGGAAAGTTAGTTGCTTATTTTTCCTAACGGTTACACCGCTCTCGTAATAACAACGAATTCTCTGAATGGTGTAATTACATGCTTCCTCCTTCCCGAACTTTTAATTTTTTACTTTGGTTTTTTTCTTTTTTTTTAACGCAACATGCGGTATATAAAGTCGTGCGTAAAGAATTGTTTTTTTTCCACGATTATTATACGCGCGCGATTTTTACAAAATGTTATTATACACGTTGCGATGCTGACATTTAAACCAACGAAAAATTTTGCAATTATCTCGACGTAATATCTGCGTAATCATTCGCACTACGAAATGTCTGGTCTCATTACGTAAGAGCCCGTATCTGTAATCACCGGAATAAAAATTTGAATGTTTCGATGAAGATCAGAAACAGCAGGGCGCGTGGAATTTCCGCTCTCTCGAAATATATAACGTCGCGTACGGAGGCGATGTTTACGAGAGGCGAACCGATTATTTTCTACAATTTCGCCCCCTACCTTCCGTGCATCCCGCTACTATGCCATTATCGTGGCCTCCTCTCGAACGCTTACGCAGCAATCAGCCGCTTTCCTCTCCTAGCGTAAGCTTCGCGCGATACCGATACCGAGGGACATTATACCGATGATGATCGTGAGGAGATAAGATCCACGGCCGGGGAACGAGCTTCGTAGATCTCGCCAGAGATAAGATCTCGTACTTACCGTTGAAAAATCAATTATTACCACTCGCGCATCCCGCCGCGGGAGCAAGAGGGTTCCCGTAATGATTTTCTCGCGGATGTTTTTCCATTGAGAAACAGCCAACGGCGGAACGAGACGATTGCTCTCAACTTTTACCAGCTGTTTTTTTGCTGACAAAAACTTACCGTCAATTTAATGTTTGTAAGTTTAAGTCGTTTAAGAATTTACATCAAGCAAATTTAAGTGCGTCCGTTGTACGGAATTAGAAATTTACATGTAGTAAATAATTGTTTATCTTTCAAAATAAACTGACGAGATTGCTGAAATATATCGGGCGCGAATCTATTCGCAGACTTCGGCTTCGTGTTCCGCTCACACGAGAAGAGTAATAACATTCGCCACGATCGTTAAATCGAACGCGAGGACTCGAAAATAACGACCGCACTTCCGGCATAGCGCTTATCTCGGATGCATCTCTTCGAGCTAGCGAGAGTCGGTTACGATTCTCTTCGGAGCTTGGAGTATTCGCGCTCGTCATTGTCGTCGCGTATGTGTATGTGTGTGTGTGTGTGTCACGGTCGCGTCCCCGTCACGTAACGAATAATCGTAAACTCGTCGGGGATTTCCAGTCACGTAGCGAAAGTCCATTCGGGTTGGCGGTGTCGCGCGAGCGAGAGCGCGAAGGGCGCCGCGTTCCCTCTCGTCTCGGCGGGACCTTTGGCGTTATCCGCGCGGCGAATCTCGTGGAAAGCGGGAGGAAGAGAAGCTAGGATGAGAGCTAACGAGAGAGAGAAAGGAGGGGGAGAGAGAGAGAGAGATTCAGCTCGCGTAAAACGTGATCAGGTAATACAATAGATGAGAGATCGATTGCGCGCTCCGCTCATCCTCGCCATCTATAAACCAGCCTCCCTCTCATCGTTCTTTTTCTCTCTCTCTCCTTCTCTCTATAAGTTATCGCTTTCCTTCGTACCTTCTTCGTCTTCTTCCGATCGCTCTCGCCTATCACGGCGCGTCTCCTTTCACCTTCTTGAGTCGCTACGTGACTCGTACGTGACCTACCTGGTGTACTCGAGTACGTGCATCCTGTTATGTAAGAGGTTTAAATTGTGAGTATCAATTTTCACCACCTGGCCGTTCGTCATGCGTATCGCCGCGAGTATTTCTATTGGCGATTGTGTTCCCTTGTATTTTTGTTTCTCGAACTGATCCCTCCGCCTCTCCGTCGTTGATCTTGCGAATGGTCTTTGCGTTGCTTATATTCAAAGGAAAAGTCTTCTCGTCTCGCCTGAGAGATGTACGTTTGCGTGCAAGCTCGAGAAGAATGGGGATGAACAGACATTCGCGTCGAGAGAGAGAGAGAGAGAGAGAGAGAGAGAGAGAGAGAGAGAGAGAGAGAGAGACTTTCGCTACGTACCTGGAAATTTCGCATAGTTCGCTATTATAGCTATTATATGCGGAGTCGTCAGCAAGCGAGCGCGCGTGACACATACGCGGATAAATTCTTGCCAGAGATGACGACGGGTGGTGACGACGTCGGCCGGGCGGAACGATTTACACACGGCGGAAGTTAGTTTGCGCCTTTCCAACCGCGCGACACGCTTGATTCTCTGAATGCCTGAATTTCGACGAAATTGCGGCCGACGCCAAAGACGTGAGAGCACTTCTTCTCGCGCGCTCGTCTTAACGTGTCTTCTTTCAAACTTTGATAAGCTTATCGTAGATTGTTTCTGTATTTTGAAAAAAATGTTTCTTAGGTCTCGTGTATTTCCCCGGCCACTTTTCTTCGACAATCTGTTTAACTGCATGCATATAACTCTTGTATTTTATAGACTGAAGAGCAATTTTTTAAACTTTTGCTAACGTTCTTGTTCTCTTTTTGTGTTTCAGGTGAGTTGTTCGAGATCATTTTATTTCGTTGGATGTGGACAAGTGATGCGGTAAGATGGTTCTGTTTATTTCGTCCGAATTCATCGAAATCCATTGTTAAAATTTACCATTGCCGTGTTAAAAAGTTGTGCTTACAAATGAGAAAGTTGGAGAGTCGTTTAACGGGAATCAAAGGTTACGTGAGATTGAAATGTTTGGAAAACCCTTCGTATATACGTGAACGGGAGAACGAACGAACCAACAGTTGTTCGTTTACCGACAGTGTCGGTTTTACGATGTGTTGGTACAGCGAGTCGGTTAATTACGCGGCGAATATTTCGGGCTGCACGGTATTACAACACCGGGAAAGGATCGTGCGCGATATATATATATGTGTGTGTGTGTGTGTGTGTTTACGTCCTGTATAATAAAATCTGGGCGGAAACCCGCGTGTAATAAAAAGAACGGCAAAAACGTACGAGATCGATCGCTCTCGCGACTTGTGCGCGCGGTCGTCAAGTTACGAGAGAGCAACCCGAATATTTCACAATTCCACGCTCGATTTCGGCTCGTCTATAAATTCGGCGAAAAAACACGCTCGTTCGCTCGCTCGCGCGCTTGTTCTCGCATTTCCTGAAAATCCCGCAATACGGCCGGCGTTTGATGCCTTTCACGGCCGCTGACAAAACCGCGAAGCTCGAACGAACAGATCGCGAAAATCTCAAGCATCTCAGGCAAATCTCAGATTGCCAATATCGGATCGCACCCACGTTTCTTCTTTTCCCGATTTCGTGTGACAATAACGTTGGTAAAAATTGCCGTGTCGTCTTGTCGACGCACTTGGAGCGCGTCGCGCAATATTGATTTCCATGGCAACCGAACGCTTCGCCCAAAGGGGATCGATAAATCGGACGATAACTCTTGATTGATTGAGAAATGTATGTTTCTAACAAAGAATCTTGATATTTCTCTGAATTACGGCACGAGAGACGTAAAAATAAACCGTTTGGAAATAGTTAAATATACATGAGAGTGTTGCAACGTCCCACAATTAAACGTTGCACAATTAATAAATGAGCAATAAGAACTTAGAAAATTGGGAAAATGCGAAATGACGAAGTTGCGAAATTCTTCCAAAATTAATAACGGTGTTGCAAAGTAATTTTAAGATTATTCGTGCGGCCAAGCTCGTAACGTGCGTGCATTTATCCGTTCAAACTTTGACGCGATTCCAATAAGTTCGGGCATTATCCCCGGAAGCGACTGATACCCGGAGACCGTTACGATCTCGCAGCGGGAAGTTGAGCCGATGAGCAAGGTGGCAAAAGGGAGGGAGAGAATTTAGAGCGAGTCGTGGCGATAAAAGGTGCAGAGAGCCGTAGAAAAGGGGCAACTCGCCTCGGCCGATTTAGTCGTCGGCTACCTGCCTGCGCCCGCCCGGTGCACGGCGGAAAAATGCATTTCCCAACGGTTGGGAAATTTATGGCGCGCGGACAATGGCGCCCGACAGAGCTCTATATACGCGTTTACGCTCTCTCTCCTTCCCGCTTCTCTTCTCAATCCCTATGTATATCTACGTTTTTCCCCCATTCTCGCTCACACATACACAGCCGGTCTCAATAATTTCTATTCTCTGTTTGGGCGAACGCGCGTTGCACAAACGCGTCGCGACGTCTCAATTCTCAAGCGACCGCCCCGGCTCGAGGCGAATTTACAGGCCTCGGCTCTCATCCGGGTGATCATCCCGGATGAAACTCGGGCCGAGGCGAATGTATTGAGAACGAACGAGCTCCCGCGTGATGAACCGCGGCCGGTCTCTTCCGACTCGTGCAACCCTTTCAATGTGATATTTTTATTGCGACACGGTGAACGCGTGGAAAAAATTCTTTGTTCCCGGGAACAAAAGAACTCCACCTCCTCTCCGACGCGCGCACGATTTTTCTTTCTCGCGAGGTTTTTAGAAATATTTGTTTAGAGTTTGTAGGTGAAATATTTTTTTTTATAGAGTTTATGTGTGATATTTTTAATATGATTTATGAGCAATGATTTTTTTTTCTTATAAGAGTTTTTTTTTCAATTAAAAAGTATTTCTCTTATTTTCGCTAAAAGAGACATTGCCGTCTGAGAAAACTTATGACTGATGATGGCAAGATTAACGTATCACGCTGGTTGTCGCGTATAAATTTCGGATATAGTTTCTCACGAGAGACTGGGTTCTCCTAAAAAATAGTCATTATTGAGATTATCTCAAGGCGGGAGTAATTTTTTTTTTTTTTTATTTTTTTTTATTACAAGAAACTTCTGTAATTCAACAGGCAGTAATAGGCAGAAATAAATTGTGTCGCGCGCAAGATTCCACTAAAGTTTGCGTTATCGGGGCGCGTTTATCGAGACTATAAGCGGCACAATTAAAAAGAGATTAGTGATTCTCGCGCGGTTAACGCTTATGGAGGCGCCGATGATAATAGCCGGGATCTACGAGTTACCCATGCGTGGTGATCGCGCTAGAAAATTAGCTTCGCGAGAGATTCGATGGAGAATCGATACAGCTCTCAGAGAAAGATGATGATGATGATGACGACGACGAGACGACGACGACGACGACGATTATGTGGATTCTTGTTTAACTGCTGTCGCCATGCGCGCAATTACGCAAACGAGTTCTTTCGGAAAAATTACGCGCGCGCGAACGCGTTTTGCCAGGTGCGGACGTCGCGATTATCCTCGGCACCGCTGTCGCCTTGATACGCGCAACGATAAATTATAATAATAAATTACGACCTGCATATATGCAAAAACGAATGTGATTAACGGTAATTAAAGATGATATAACGCGATAGCGCAATGTAATTGAGGATTACATGTCGGAGAAAAAAAACGGACGCGACAACATTCTATCTCTTTCTTGACGCAAGCGGTTAAACATTCTCTTTGTTTTAATTACTCGAAATTAAAATTTTCTCAATTCGAGGAGTCAAGTGGCGAGAGAGTTACAGCGCTATCATCATTTACCAGTGTCACTATGTGTATTTATAGTTGCTTATTTTGGAAAAGAACGGTTGCATTTTTTACATACAGCTTTACATACTTTATATATTTCTCTTCTCGCGACTGCGCCTTGTATTTGCATAATTGTATTCAAACGTTCAATTTACATTGCCATCTAAACAGAGTTCAAGAGAGACAGAGAAAGAGAGAAAGTATTCATCAGCAGGACACGAGATAATACATACGCCGCGTCCGCCGAGCGGAACCCGATCTTTTAAAGCGTAATAAAATTTCCTTGGGTATTACTCTCCTTGATTTTACGATCACTCGAGATCCGGAATAAAATCCGATGCGTTGCTTTGCTGCCGTAGCTTCTCGTCGTAGCTTAGTTTTATTTTTGCGTGGAGCGTATCGCCAGGAGGCTTTTAAATCGCGGCGGTAGCTTAAGAAACCGGACATCGGTAATCCGTTCATTCGATGCCGCCAAATCGAACTGGTTTTCAGAACGCGCGGGATCCTTCTCTCCCGATCGTCGCGGGAGAAGAGAGCAAGAGAGAGAGGATCTTTTTCCATTCGCGGTAACTCTGTATTCTCGTGTAATAACACTCTCGCGATATCGCGATTACACGACGTTTAATCGGTCGATGATCTTTCACGACGCCACCGATGACACAAAAACGCGATGGAATGGAAGGTTGGAAGAAAGGAGACAGGCGAAGGGAAGAAGTTGTAGAGAGCGAGAGAACTTTTGCGAGAAGAAGAGAGAGAGAGCGGAGGACAGTTCATTAATCAGACTATCGGCGAAAAGTTCGGGCCTGTATCGAGCTTACATCACATTAAATACATTAAGATAGCGAGCGAATGATTGATGATTGCGCCATTGTGCTCGCTTTGAAACTTGTTTTTTTTTTTTTTTTCGCAAGTGTCTTAAGGATAGTTTTTACGGGAATAATAGCGAACGAGATAGAAAGAGAGAAAGGAAGAGAGAAAGAGAACAGAAACCTTCTGCGTTGCAACTCCGGAACACCTCGTTATGTCTCTGTCCACTCTTTGCGTGCGTTTTTTTTTTTTTTCTCGCATAAATTAACGTCATTTTTGTGGAACGTTCTTACGTAATCGGTAAATAATGATTCTGTCATTAGCACGCCGCCGTGTTCAATTCGAAATCACTTTAGGAATGAGATCCCGAGGTTGCGCAAAGAGTCATCGGACACCCCATGTAATGATCAGTGCCGTTTACTCAGCTGGATCCCGAATCATATAATAATCCCCGGAGCGGGCCGAGTACACGGCGTGTTTGTTCCATTTACTCGAGGGTGCTCGGAGAAACTTTACAGCGTTCCTTCCACTCTCTCGCTCGCTCTCTCTCTCTTTCTCTCTATTTCTCTCGATGCGTCTTCCTGCGGGAACCGAGAGAGAGTCCGCTCCCTCGTTCCGCCGTCTCGTTAACCGCAATAACTGCGTGCAGAAACTGCGCGGAACTCTAATTGTTACTTGGCAAGCAAATCGGATAGATACACGCCTCCTCCCCGCTCCCTCGTCTCGTTTGCCCGTCCGTCCGGTTTGCCGGTGGTTATTATCAGATTTCTCTCTCCTCGCCGACCGACGAGGGATTCGACCCGCGAAATACGCCCAGTATCGCGATCACGCAGCGCGGGCGGGATGCATGCGAGCGAGAAACGAATTACCGGCGGTCCGTTAATTACGCGCCTTCGCTCCCGATCGGCACAACAATGTGCCGCGCGCGGTTTATTAATCGCGGGACGCATAATTAGGAAGCGGTTGGCAAATTCTTCCGCGAGACGGGCGCGTATTAGCACTGTGCTAATTAACTTAATAATTAACTCGCGCTTAATTATTTATACAAGCTCGAGGGCGGTAAAATGCATATAAGACGCTCGACTTGCGTCCGCTTTTCTTTTTCTTAATTGCGGTTTTTACGGCTCATTTTTTTTCATCCTTTAATTAATCAAACGAACTGTCAAAGTTGACAGCTCAATCTTGGAAATAGTAAGACCGCGCCTTAAAAGTCAACGCGCAATATTTTCTTCCAGACGGCGCAAATTCACACACAAATTTAAATTGAAGTAATTCGCGAATTAATTATTTGTCAGGTGAAATTTCTCTGAGATTGACAATAAAGTTTCTCTTTTTCATGCTCAATCACATCGAAAATCACAATTCCGCTCGACTCCGCCGTCGAGATAGCGCGAATTTATTCGTTTCACAGGCGTTTCTTATCCGCGCGCCAACAGCACTTCGTTACTTCCACCCGCTGTGTCCTCTCGCCCGCGTCTTCCTTTTTTTCCTCTCCCCCCTCTTCCCGTCTTAACCCGCGACACTTGGTTTTTTTCCCCTCCTCCTACCGTCTCTCTGCAGTCGTTAAGCCCTCGACGGGCTAGCCGAGCTCGCGAGATTATTGTAGACCCGGTCTCGGAAGTAGTTAAAACTTGGGAGCCGCGGCCTGTCCTCTCTCCGCTACCGACGCCGCCGCCTTAATATTCTATATCCGACGATGTCCGCGGCGAGGGTAATTGACTCGCCGGCGCACGGGGAATCCGGCCGCACGGATCGAGAATTGACGAGTGAAAAGAGGGGTGAATCACGGAATGATGATGACGGACCGAGCGGCGGACGATCGTGGACGACGTTAATTCGCGAGCGCACAGTCGTTTGCGTTTCTCGATTACATCGATTAGCGCTCGTATCATGCGCCGGTGATATTTTTCCGTAATTAATATCGCATTATAAAAGTTGACCGTAATGGCGATCGGTCGTGAAAGAACCGTTAATGCGCGATTAGCACCGCGCGATTTGCGTAACAACGTCGCTCACACATCCCTCCAAGCGCAATTATTATGCAGATTTTTATTTCGTTTGGTTTTTTGTACAGTAAGTTCGATTAAGCGCGCGAGTGGCGACTCGGAGTGAATTCACGAGTTAATCCACGGCGATTGTTATTACACCGTAGGGCGCGTTTATCGAAACCGTAGTAGAACCGTAATTTCTCTTGACGTATAAGATCGCGCTTTGTGGCATCTCGCTGTTGCAAAGTTAGTAGACTGTATCTTGGCGCGGCGTGATTTCGGACGGTGAATCCGGCTTATTCACCTAATAGAGATCCGAGACAAAAGGAGCCGCCAGACCGATGAGATCATGATCTGGCGCGCTGATCCGCTAATGCACTCTGTGCGCGCGCCGCGCGCGCGTTATCTCATTTCAAGCCGCTCCTTTCAAGCGATTTGACAGCAGCTCTTCGTATCTCCCTATTTGGATACGCGAATTTTCAGATGGTGAATTATCGACCGACAAAGAGAAAGAGAGAGAAAGTGTGTGCGCATTAATATGTGTGAGTGTGTGTGCATTAATATTTTCTGCACGCAGAATCTCTCGGAAGCCAATTCCGAGTCGATATTTTCTAAATAAAGACATCGGGACGTGTAGCGTTAATAATTAACTCGTACAACGAAAGAAGATTATCTCAAGACGCGAATTAAAATTTTAAACGGGACATTTCAGTGAATTGCGAGGATGCACTCTCCTCGGAGGAGTCGCATCGCGGTTGATATTCGATCCTGACGCGATTAGAGTCGTGCATTTATTTTGTTGCACGCGCGCACGCGCACACACACACACAGTGTAATAAAAGTAAAGCAACTCGCGTCAGAAGCTTCCTTCGTCGATTTTCAAAGATGCGCCGCGATAAAAAGTTAATTTCCGCTACCGGAGCCGTCTATCGTTTTAGCGCGAAGGCGCCGCGAGAAATGGACGAGACGTGCAACCGCGCTCGCGTTTGAGCTCTCTGCGAAGTGCATCCGCTCGACGGAGCGCATCTTTTGCCGGTAGCGCGCCGATTGACGGAAAGAGGAGAGGGTTGCTGGCCATTTTTGTTGGTCGAGCCGACAATCGGCCGAGTGATAGGCACGCGTCGAGTGTCTTTTTTTCTATTATTATACGGCAAAAGAGGAACGCGGGAATCGCGTGTTTAGCGATTGATGCGACAGCTGTGATGGGCGCTCGAGATGAACAAGAGGAGATAATACACGCCAATAAATTTTCTGTGCGGTGTCTCATACACCGCGCTCGTTTTTAGCGCCGCTATCTCATACATATTGACACTGGAATGCAAGCGTGTCTTCGTGAAGCACTAATTTATTAATTAATATCAATTTATTGATTTTGATGTTCACTTGTGTGTGTGAAATTGATAATTAATTAAAAATGTGGATTTGTATGAAATTTTAAAACGTCTACTCGACATAATATCTCGACAAAAATTCAAGTTTGGAAATGTCTCAGTTGGAAGAGACTTTTCCCACAGCGGTGGCGATGAGGACCGCGATCGAGGAAATATTTTGAATTGTTATCGAAATAGTAATAACGCAACACATCCGCGAGGCGTTTTCTCTTGTTAAACTCCGGGGGTGAATCGTTGTCTCATATATCGCGCCGTCTTCGACAAGCGACGGCAAACTGCGATAACGAACTTGCTGTTGCAGTCACGTGGAGTTATTCCGGGTGTGCACATGCATACCGCACGCGCGAAGGGTGCTCCAGATGGCGAAGCACGACCGCATCGATTTCCCGCGTCGAGCAGACCGCGAGAGACGGCAAGAGCGCCCGAGTTACGTTCGCGAAAACACACCGCAGCTCGCGAAAACTTGGCGGAATTAATCATGCAACCGCACGCTGTGTTTCCGCAGTCGCGAGAGTAACGAAGCGCGATCGTCGCGTATTTCGGCGTAATTGGCGAACTTTGCGCGCGTGTTGCGCGCTTCTTTCGCATTAGTGGATTATACGAAGTATTTGATTTAATTAACGTCGAACGATAATCAGCGAGAAAGTATGTAGTTTCTTATCAACTCGACGATTCTGTATGTGTTTTTTTTTTCGGAACTGCATTTTCTTTGCAAACGAAACGCGCACAATAAATATAATGAAAAAGTTTTTTGAAACGATACGGGAACGTGGATGTTACTTCGTAGATAAAATAAAAAAAATAAAATAAAATAAACTGATAAAGCAAATAAAAGAAGTTTTTACACACGAAACTTTCGCGATTCTCCCGAAGGACACTTGAAAACGGAGTAATTTTCTTATACGGAGTATTTCTTTTGGTATTTACGGAGTACTTCTTCCATTTAGCGGGTTTCGCGATTAAAAATTTGAAGCAATACAATCGAAGACCGAGCGCGCTCGTGTGCGAGGGCCGATTGTTTCCTCGGAATTCCGAGTCTCATTTTGTCAGAAAGCTCTAATGACGCGAGATTGAGAAACTTTTTACTACCCGCGCGAGCGCGGGAGTGCTCCGGTAATTCCGTTGATTAAAACCGCTTGTTATCCATAGTTACGCGCGTGAGCGCCGCCGCGCGTTGCAGATTATTCGCCGCTTTTCCGGATACAAAATAGTTGCCGCTTGTGTTTCACGATCGGAATTAAAGTTTATGCGTACGTAGCGACATGCTCGTTTCTTTTTTCCTTTTTTTTACAAACCGTATAGTGAAGATGTAATATGTTCTCGAATTACAACGAATTAAGTTGATAAAAGCAACTGCTTTTTTAATCGCGAGATCTCTTCTGTTGAAAATTATTTTTCTATATATCACGTTAATTTATATACACTGACATTTTTGCGATCTTACAGCAAAAATTATCCGATATTTGTATGATACATTACCTAGTTATATTTATTTATTTATTTATTTATTTATTTATTTATAACGGAAGAACAGAAGAGGAGTAATAAATCAATCGGTGTTTCTCGCGCGACGCGGAATCCGTACTCTTCTTATTTTCTAACGTCAAGTTTTTTTTTGCGTCGGCTGACATGCTTTTCTCATAAGCGCGGCAAGAAGGTGAAAACCACTCGCGTGCTATAGGAGGAACAGCTGCGAAACGTCGGGCGTCACATAACGGATTAAAGGACAGTGCGGAACGTCAAGTATGGAGAATAAAAGAGACATCGTCAGAAGGAAGAACGCGCGGAGCGATGGACAATAAAATAACGGAGGTTCTCGCGCGAATTCGTCATTTTACCGTGACAAATGCATTTGCATGCAAATCGCGCACGCACGATCTCGTCGTACATCGTTTTTTAATCACAAGTCTAAAAATGTACAAGTCTAAAAATGTCCGACAAGAGTCTACATTTTATTCATTCACACATTTTTGTTTATTTTCCAAATACGAGTTGTAATGTAGAAGCGACGAAAAATCGCGTAACAATAGCGACTGTTATCTTCTCTATCGAGCAAATAAGTTGCAAGGTGTTTTCCAAGCGTCTCTAGTTTCTTCGCAAGTAACTTTCTGTGCGACTTCCTTGAATTTTCGATACTCGGTATTGTGACGTTGATCAAAACGATAAGATTCATCTGACAAACGCGGAGCGGACAAACGGGCGTTTATGCGTGTGCAACAATGCGTCTCGCGCGCTGCGCGAAGGAGAGCTGCTTGTGCGGAACATATGAAAACGCACCCGATATAGCGAGCGTGGCGAAACGGCCACGCGGTGCGCAGACTGCACGCGACACATTAGCGAGCCGGCATCTTTGTGCACAACGGCGCGTGACTGCATGTGCATAACCGCAG
>QVNV01004292.1:0-21519 GCA_014825455.1 Pseudomyrmex pallidus | reverse complement strand
GAAAAATTTTCGTATACGAAACTCTACTGTAAATGTCACATATACTATACACTTTCGTATACGCAACTATTTCAAGAATAGGGCCCCTGCTGGTAGTAACCATAAAGCCTATGTCACACTACGGATTGGGATTGAGATTGGATTGCAATTTGACCAATCAGAAGAAAGAAAACCAATTCTTAGTTTACTGATCTTTGCTCTGATTGGCCAAATTGCAATCCAATCTCAATCCCAATCCGTAGTGTGACATAGGCTTAATGGTAGCGATCCAAGTTGCGATACAAATGCTTCATTCTGTGTAACGCTTTTGTCTTTTTACATCATGGGATCAGGTTAGGGTGTCACAAGCAGGATTATTATCACGGAAGTGGTATCCGTTATTACGGACAACGTTCGAAACGGTAAGATATTTATACTGAAGAATAACACTTATTGGTATTATATGCGATGTTTGAATATAAAACACTAAACATATTACATGCAACATTGTCGTGTTCAATACATAATCAACGTACAAATATGCATCATTGTGCTTTAATAGTTTTTTTCCTGTTTTAGAGAGAAAAAGGACTCGTAAAATAATATAAATATTCCAAAGTAAATATGGATGATGAAACATTGAACAGGTAATTTTACAAATATTTGTAAATGTTTTCAAATAACTGATGTGTTATTTTATAAAAAGTAAAATATAAAAACAGATCACTGGTAAATATTGTAGGCTTGCGGTTGAAGCGTTATTAGAAGAAGCCAAGCTTGGTGCACGAAGAGCTGAAATAATGGGACCTAGTGGATGGGTGAAACCTAAAGAAACAGTCAACAAAAGATTTCTCCACTCAACATTACGAAATGCAGTAATAGCAAACAAGCATCGAACTTCAAAACAAGAGAAAGTAAAAGTTCATACACAATCTCACAAACCAGATGTTAAAAAATCATAGATCTAAATGTATATATATGTGTTATTTGTGTGCTAGTGTATATTCTTGATATATATTTTTGAAAGCTTTGTTTTTCATATATAGGTCCATATATTTATTATAGTATATAAATATATTTATATAGTTACAAGTATTGTTATTGAACAATTGCAATTTATTTATTTATAATTATATATTATAAATCAATGTTACGTGTTTCGTGTACAAAAATGAAATACAGTTTCTATATAAAAAAAAAGTGTACTAATAAATGATATAAGAATTGTAATCCAATTATCAGTATCAGTATAGAAAAATTCTAGTGTTTAAAAATCTGAGTTTTTTTCTTGCCAATATATATTTTACACATGTACATGTATAATTACATATGTATATATGTAATTAGAGTTTACTGTTTTGAAACAGAATATTTTAAATCTTGCAAATTATCTCTTGTAAGTTAAGCTGGTAATCTGTGACCTTTATAGAAATCACTTCTGTTTAAATTGATTGAGTCGCTCTTTCTAGACTAGAAGTAAAGGATAAAATTTATTTGATACTTTTATAAATAGTTTCTAATAAATCTTTTACAATAATCGTCAAAACTTTTTATTAATAACTATGCAAAGTATATAAAAAAAGATTACACTCTGAAAGGCATGAAATATGTATATCTTTCTTTTAAAATATATAAATTTTTTAAAATCTATTTTTAAACATTATTATCTCTGCATCTTTTAGCTTAAATCTCAATAACTATCATAATTCCACACCAATAACATTTTAAAAGCACCAATATCTAACATATAAATGGAAAGAATATATATTTTCGCTTTTCTTCTCTAAGTATAAAACTGCTTACAATTACTATTTATTTATAATAAAACTATTTTGCATTGATAAGTTGCACATATCAATATATGGCATCGTTTACATGTCTATTCACAAGACAAAATTAAAGATGATCACATAGTATTCATAATTGTTCATCTATATCTCATTAAGTAATAATCAAATTACACAAGTAAAAATGTATATATAATTTCTACGTTAAAAGTTCTACTATAGTAGATACATACTTTTTTCATTTCACATCATATATCATAAAAGTTTTCAAAAAGTTCAGTTATTAAAATTTTATAAATTGACTTTGATTTTTTTTTTTTAATTTCAAAAGTAAAAAATTTCAATAATTTTACAATATATCAATAAAATACAATCTGGTGTTATACAAAGTTAATATCAAATACTAAACTTGTGATATTGTACAAGTAATAGTGGTTTATGATACTTGTACTTTTATGCACATATTTGTCGTGCAATTGTTTGCAAAAATCATGCATAAAAGATTCTCAATTTATAAACGGTTATTATTGTAAATAGAAACGTGTGTCACTTGAGAAAATGTGATATATATGTATATAGTAACTTTAAAAACAATTCTATGAAAATCTTTATTACGCAATACTGTTGTTACTTTTATTGTATATTGAACTTTCTGATCAGATTATTTTGAACTTGATAGTAATGTCTATAAAACTTTTAAAAAATTTCTAAAGTAAATTATATCTACATTACATATGTTTATAAAAACCCTCCATATGTCAAAAAAAACTTAATTTACGTAATAAATTCCAATATAATCGTGTAAAGTTTGCACTATAACACCAGTATTTGCAAATGTAAAAATAAGTTACGTAGATCCATTTTGATAAATTTTCTTTTTTTGTTGTAACAAATCTTTCATATCTCCAAGTGCCTTCTCTATGTTTTTCGCAAATCTAGCGGAGTCCTATAAATGTTGAAATTATTTTATTTATCTTATACTTACACACGCGCGCGGGCGCGTGCAATAATATTATTTTTGCAAAAAATATATATATATATATAAACATCTGTACGTTATAAATATGAAATAAGCAGAAAAAAGGGAAGTAAAAAACATTACCGTTCTTGACGAAGATCGTTTACTAGAAACGTGGAAAAATATAAGATTTTCTCCGGCGATTATATATGAAACGCCGTAGCCATCGTCAGCAACTGGCCCAAATCCACCACCTGCTGAAATACAGTTTGGATATTTTTTCAAATCTAATTTTGAAGTTTGGCCGTGCGGAGTTTGCGATGTCGATAATCTCCACGGTTCGCTTAGAACTTCCTACAATAAAAAACATCGTAAAATATTTACCATAATTATTGTATAATATGATCGCGAAGATTACTTACCTTCAGAAACGGCGAATCGACTTCTAAGTACTTTGACACTACATATAAGCAGAATAGATGCCTGTCGATTCCTTTGCCACACATAGCATCTTGGTAGCCTCTTTGATGTTGTGCCACCGCATCCATCAGCAAATTAATTTTTTTCTCCACCTATATAAGAAAATTTAAATATCAATAAAAAATAAAAATAAAAAAAAAAAAAAAAGCAATTTTTTCGGTTTAACAAATATAATCAAAAAGAAAAAGATGAAAGGAATTCTATCACTGTTTATTTCATATTCTACCGTTATCGTTTCGTCCTCCATTGCTCGGACCCATTTTGCAGATTCGATAGTGCAAGGCCTGACTGTTTCTGTCCTACCTTCACGGAATAATCTTGTCATGGAAGCTTCGTAAGTTAAATCGAATCTTCCGGCATCGCGGTAATACGCCAATTGCAATGCCATTTGTATGTAAGCATCTGGTGATATGGAGTTAGCTTTCATCAGACCTTTACCATAAGCATCGTGCACATAAATACGCAAATCAACGTCATTTAATATATAAAAACTATAATTGTTACCTGATACGATCGCTCAATAGCTTCGATACATCGAATATCCATATCCCACTGCAATCGAGTTGGAGCTGGAGGTGTAAATTCCGGAATACCAGTAGTATGTCCATCCTTATATCTAGATACAGATTATTCATTTTATAACAAGTCAGATAATAGAATATAATTAAATTGTATGTTAGATATATACAATTTAATTATATTTCATTATCTTGTTATAAAATAAATAACAATAATTTATAACTTGTTATAAAATAAATAATTAGATATATAGAAAAAAGCTGATTATGCGAAAGCTAAAGGTATTCAGAAAGTAATCGTCAGATTAAATTAAACTTTATCTTAGAAAATCTGCTTTTTTCTCCTCTACTCTAATTCTCTTTTACCATTCACCGCATTTCAAAAAAATGTAGAAAAATGCTTACAGAATTGTGTATATATTATTAGATAAGTATGTGTGAATAAAATAAGAGATATATTAGCGATAGTTTTTGATAGAAAAGTACCAAAAGTACCAAAGCTTCATAACAACAAATATCTTTGATATGGCGGATTAGAAAGAAAAGAATGAGAGTACATTTGATAACAATAAAAATCCGCTCGACATTATATAAAAATATAAAAAGTCAATATTTTTATTATAAAACTGATCATTCTTTACTTTCTAAATACTATTTCTAATGCCATGCAGATATAAGCATTTTATTATACATACACTCCTTGCAACTAGATAACGATAACTGTATAGATAATACATTCTTAAAATGCAGAAATGGTCAACAAACATGTAACATATGTAGCTTAACATAGTTTCATGTGCAACAAGATTAACACATTGACTGTCACAATGTTTTCAGTTAAACGCATTCCGCACCATGCATACGAGATGCCGCCGATTTTGTTTCTGCATTAGAAGATACTATAAAATAATTTGCACCTCGGTATCAAGGAAGAAATAATCAATTACGAGATATTTCGTAATTGACAGTCAACGTGTTAAATTTATAAAAAATTATTTAAATTATAGAAGTGCAAAGGGTAATAATTATAGAAATCATAACACGGCAAGATTTATGTAATCGTTGAAGAAATAACAACAATTTGTGTAAATGATTATTAATAATTTATGCCCCTTTGCAACTTGAAATGTTACACGAAGACGATTACCCGTTTTCGAAATCAGCAGCAATAATAAATTCCCATAGAGTTCCCATCACCGGTGCATCAGCCCTAGTAAGAATATCAAGAAGAAAAATTAAAATATAGGTATTAGAAGAAAGAAGAATAACGGTCATCACATCAGTATCCAGAAAAAGATAATCTTCAGGAAAAAATATAAGACATAGGAGACTGAAACATAGGCATAGCAAGAACCCCATAGATTTTTACTGACTGCTGTAAAGAGAGCTCACAGACACTAAAGATTTATTGAAGTCTCTTGTTTATATGAAAAAAAGATTATACATTGTGTGTGTGTGTGTGTGTGTGTGTATATATATATAATAATAAATATATATAATATTATTATATTTGCGTTGCAATTCAATCTACTTTTAGAAAAGTTTATGACATCCACCAAACAAATAATACTATACAAACAATTAATTTTCAGAGATAGAAAAAGAGATAGAAATGCAAAGTATAAGATAAAAGCTATATAAATTATAATTCTTACTGTCCGTCCATGAACTCCGAACATACCACGTATTCCCACAAGTGCGACATGACCGCAGCGTCTGCCCTGCTTAGTTCTTATCATTATATATGTGATGCTATGCAATATAAACTTAAACTAATTGCGTAATATGTGTGTATATGACTTCTGTTTATATGTTATTAAAATTATACAATTCTGTTTATTCACGTAATATAAATTTGCTCTATGTTTGTCTCCATATAAAACATATCCGTAATTAATCCGTAATGTAAATTATTTTTTTTCCTTATTTTTGTGTATACGATAATTTTTGATGATTAAAAATTTTATTTACTTTATTATTTATGTAATTCAACTAATTGTAAGATATACTCACCATGAATGTTCGGCATTAAAACCAATCTGGGGGAAAAAATTATTTTTATAATTTTTATAAACAAAATCGATACACCGATCAGTTTTCTATAATTGTATTATAAAAAAATGTGTAACACTACTTACTCTACCATTGTTTCCCACGCATAACGTAAAAGATTTATCAAACCATCGATCGTATCCTTTTCCGTGTAATAGAATTCTGCCGTAATGATCTAGTTTTTCTGGTTGTTCCTAAATAAAAAAGTGTAGGATAAGAATAACTATATTTTTTTATCTACAAAGTTTTATATAATAAATCTTATTCGTATTCTGTTCAAAAAAACACTTTAGTAATTAGACAACATACCGGAGTATATTCATAAGGTATATCGTCCAACGCAACTACAAATGCGGCTTTCTCAATAATATCCAAGGAAGCTTTATTTACACCTTTTGCAAAAAATTCTTCTCTAGCCCGTGCCCAGACAGTTCTTTCACCAGCTGTTAACGCAGCTAACTTCTCTTCTCCATCTGACGGTGTTGAAGTATCGTCCAATATTTGTTGAAGTTGACTGTAAAACAATGTTGTTATATATTTTGTGATATAGAAACACATGCAAATATAAAATTATAACAACTCACAGTTCTATTTCACAGGCTTGAAGAATTCTGTTTCGATAATAAATTAGAACTTTAAAATATTTGCCCTTATGATATACTACGATATGTTTAGAATCTTGATAATGCACAATTTTATCAACTTCGATTCCCGGAATACGCGTGGTGTTGAATACTCTTTCATATTGCCAAGAACACAGCGGTACTATTCCTTGTACTAGAATCTAAAAATATGCATAGTTTTTTCGATGCAACAAAACGTGTAAATAAATGAAAAGAATAAATAAAATTAAAAAGAGATCACTAACTGGCTCTAATTCTTGACGTTCAATAAGACGTCTATATTGCAAGCAAGAATATATGACGGCTGAGGCTCTTGCTGCTTGCACATCCGTGTGATGCGAAAGAATAGCGTCAATTCCATAGAAATTCGAGTTAACCATGAGAGGCGATCGGCCGCGTAAATAAACATATTCTTCCCACCAATCGGACACATAATTCGTGGACCACCAAGACTTGAGGATCAAGTAACGCTGCAGCTTCACACCAATACCATTTTCGAACTCGTTGGCCAATTTCTCCATACGACTATAATTCTCGTCATCCAATAGCGGCCGCACACTTCTCAGATACTATTCAAATATACAATATGTTTTATCTACAATATTAAGCAAAGAAAAACAACGAAGAATGTATAAATATTCTAAGACCAATGTATAACAAGTAAGAATTATTAAATTTTTAATAAGGAAACGTTTTACGAGAAAAAAAAGAAAACTAATAAAAACACAAAAATATTGTACTTCATAGAATGCAACATATGGACGAAATATTAAATTCGACTTATATAAACGTACATGAAGATTACGAATTACAATGTCTCTAATATTATATATTACTGGCTATGTTCTAACCCGTTTCATAGTATCGGTTACCGACGGCAGCGGCAATCGCGGTAGTGAACCCTGAAAGCTGTACAACATGGGCCTGTGCCAACCGGAAAATACTTTCACCAGAGTGACCCAGCATCGAGTGAAAAACGACACCTTGCGATTTTTGTCTCTCGATTCATACATCCATCCTTTGTACATAAGTAACAGCTTTAGCGTGTATCGAATCATGTAAATACACATCAGCCATAATAACAGCGCGACCACAAAGGAACCTGCCAGGTGTGCAAGCATGGAAGATCTGTCACAAAAAAGACGATGATTAATTTGAACATGTGATTGTCAATTTGCGCCAAAACTTACCCGGATAGATAAGGTGAGACTTTTCCAACGAGATCATACGGAACTTTGTAGCCGGCGAAGTGTATCGCTGTCACGATAATCACAGTAACCCACAAACTTTCTAAAGAAGCCGGATAAACGCCGCTTTTCAGATTATTCTATAAAAATGATACATACGCCATTAGATATCGTTATATAAATAAATTAGTTCGAAAAGAAAGTGTAAATGTCGTTGCCATACCTGAAACCGGAAGAATCTCTTCTTCCACGATCGTACACCAGACAGCCACACTAAGTGAAGTACTTCTCGATCGAAGTTTACGGCCCATCCTTCATGAGTTATCGAAAAGCTGAACGCTACTGCCGAATGAGCTTCCGCCATTCCGCGTTAAGAGATTTTCTATAAAAATAAACCATTTATGTTAACATTACATTCTATTTACAAGTTTTCAGGTACTAATTTCTCGCAAAAGTATAATAATTCGAATGTCGCAGATTAAAGCGTTAATTATAAGAAAATGACTTTCTCTTAGGGTTTGCATAAAATTACGACTATAACACCAAGAGTTTTATAAACGGAGAAATGTTTAAAGTGTTACAAAAAATTACTCTAATATTGAATCGAAGTGTCTCTCTTAAATTTGAAATCTGAAAAAGAAAAAAAAAACATTTTCCGGCCGGAAACGTTTAAACGACGGAAGAAGAACGACCTCGTTGTGAAGATGAGCTTACATGGTCACGTTGCGGTGATAACGATGCAAGGTACATCGCAGATGCGCCAGTTGACCTTACTTAAAGTCACAATTGCGGCGCGCACGCGTACGCGAACGTATTGTAGATTGTGCCAAAATGGCAAAAACACATTGTATGACAGTAAGTTCGGTGTACTTACTGCCAAGTCGCCGTTTACAGCGACGAATTAACTTTGCGGAGGTCATGCGTACAACCGCACAACTTTCGAAAGATCACCTGTGCGAGAGATTGCGTTCACAGTTGGCACTAAGCTGTTGCGTAACTTTTATCGTTATTTTTCTCCTGTTCCGTTTTTTTTCTTAATTACAGCTATATAAAAATTTCATTCCTGATGATGACCATTCTTTAAAATCGACATTTAAATTGTATTAACCAATGTTAAAATCGCGGTAGTTATCGGAGCGTAGTAAAAGGTGCGATGTAAAAAATATGATCGCAAAGTACAAAACGTTAGAACCAATTAGATAGTGTTATATATGAATTAACATTGTGATACAATATATTATTCTTGCATATTATGATATTTTGTGATGTAGACATTTAATTTCGGCTCATGTGCTAAGTACGCACGCGAGATAGAAAGTCTGCTGCACGTTTCACTTGATTTTCACTCGAGTCATGACTGAGAGAAAGATATATCGTATAAGAACAAAGAAGAACGTTTCGGTGATGACGGCAATTTCAAATTTAGATAATAATTCAACGTAATAATACAACAAAACACGATTATATCAAGCTAGAATAATATCGCAATTATAAATATTCATACCGACATAAACTGCAAACGATTATGCCACACGCTTCTCAGATATAAATTTTTTCATAGAAATATTTAAAAAAAGAATAATATATTTTGCAAAAATGGCTAATTAAAAAAATCATCAGCGTATCGAAAATTTCGATTCTTGCATTATTATTATTATCCCGCAAAAAAGCAGGTACTAACCATTATTCTCGATTGAACGTGTGTTTAATAACCTTGGACTTTGAACGACGACTCGTCCGGTTGAAAGAGTCGCAATAAACTTAGTAATTGCGTACAATCTCTCAACACATTCAGATCTATCATGTTGCGTCTCTATATATCGCAAAACGTATTTGTTTAATCGGTGAATTATTCTAGATATAATATAATCGCGTCAGAAAGAACTTTGATCGATGATTTTTAATGAAACTATAGCAACAATCTAATTAGCATGTTTTTGGTAGACGTCAAATTAAGTCAACGATTCTACTGTTCATTATCTCTGTCGTTCCGATCTTTGATCTTTCATTTCGATTGTTAACGTATAGCTAACAGTGTTTTTTGTTGGAGCTATTTTTTAATTTTCATCAATTTAACATATTCCTTATTGCGAGGTACTAATAAATAAAATCTTATTCTTTGTAAAACCCTAATATACGCATACATAATAATTAATTACATATAAAACACAACCAACCGACCAACCAATACAAAAGAATGTGAAAAAATTATTGTCTCTCCTGCGCACGTGTCGACACAAAAATGTAAACACGTGTCTTAAGATATTTCCGTATCGATATGAAGTTTGTGTGATAACGTGTAGTTATCATTATTTGCAAATAATATCATTTCGATAAGATACAAGACATGTTCCTTTTCCTTTGCGCTCTAAATAAATCAAAAAAAAAAAAAAAAAAAAAAAAAAAAAAAAAAAAAAAAAAAAAAAAAAAAAAAAAAAAAGAGTAATATTTTAAAAGGTAAACTATTTCTTAGAAGCAAAAAAGTCTATATTCGCAAAGTGCTTTTGCCTTAGTTGATTAGTGACGTATGTGTATGTTTTGTTACTTTACGTAAAAACAATAACAAAAAAACAAACAGCTTCTTATAAATATACATAAACTTAATTGTTGTTTAATATTCATTTCTGTTCGTAGAATGAAACTTCTAGTCACTTCTTATTGTTAACACTGTGTCTCTGTGTAAAACATGGACATGCGGTAGAATACTATTTACAAATGCGTTTAGATAAGTAAATTAATTCCGTCAGTGATAAAAAAATGTATGTACAATGACTTATGTTACAAACAAAATACTCTATTAGAGAGTTCACATTAAATATATGTGTGTAATAAGCTCACATAAGACATGTCTGTATATATAGTTTTAAACAAGTTGAAAGCATTTAAAGTTCCAGGATATATCTCTACTCCAGACATTAAATTATGATGTCAAAGAAACAAAAAATTAAGTTAACTTTTGCATCGTCATGCAATTGACACTGTTATTATGCAAAAATATAAAAAATATGATTCGAGCTAGTGAGAACTGATCGATCGTCATTAACGAAATGATAATTGATTCACACAATTAGTAATGGTGATTACGCAATAAGTGGAAATATTATCTGTATTAAGTATAAAAACATAGAAACGACCTTCGAACCGATCGTGCTCGAGACATGTGCTGTAAATGCACGCAACAAAATGTCAAATGTTACTTCGTTCGTACTATCATATTTTTCTTATCGGACAACTTATGACGAGTGCGTCTCAATCACGAGTTTATTCCAAATTCAATCGTATCGTCGACGCGATGTGACGCAATGATCTTCGAACAGATACTGTTGCAGACAAGAAACATAAAACAGATTTTATAATAGAGCCTATGTAAATATACAACAATATATCACTTTGTTTTTGTTTGTAAACTTACGTTCTCTGAAGAAACGTTGTCTAACTTTTGGCGACTCTATTGGAACGATATCTGAAAAGAACAGTCAATTGAAAATTCAATCGCTAAAATGATCTATGTTTCAGTCCATTTCAAATTTTAGAAATAATGTGAAGAAAACAGACAGACTGTCTAAAATTGATTGTTTTTTTAGATATTACGTTACGGTTTTTCGCGCGATATTGTGTATCTCGTAAGAATTAAATAATATAATAATAAAACTAATAAAACAAGAAAGCAAACAAAACGTTTTTTAACGTCATTTTTATTGAAATTCATTATTTGATAATTGCGATCGGAATATGAAACTTTACTTGTTACGTCAAAAGTGTTTGTGCAAACGTTCTCACATTTTTCACAAATTCAAAGTGCATCACTATTTTGCATAAATGCGTCATCAGAACGATAAACCTGAACCTAGAGCGCATAAAATATCGCGCTTTATGATAAGATAAAAACAATTGTCGCGTTTAATGACAAAGAGATGTAAGAAGAGATGTAAGCGTATTACGCTCGCTTATCATATTTACTACGTGCAATCAACATAATATGGTACACCAGACAACGTTCGTCCATGGAAAACGAATGTGCACGTCGTCAGAAATAATTAGACGTCGCAAGTAACTGCGAGATAATTGCTTCATTGTGCAACGCTTTTTAAAGTCCATATCTACGCTACGGTATGTCGAGAATTAAAATAAACGTCAAACACACACACACAAGTTGGAATTTGATCAACGAAATAGACACCGATTTAGACAGAGATTAGGATTGAAACCCAATGACAAACATGTTTATCGTCTTTTGTTAAGATGCATATATAATATATTATTACATATCTTCCCGTGTCGTATCTGCACTTTTCTCCCATATATATATACATATATATACATACATGGAAGAATATAAGAGATTCTATAAAATAATAAGAGAAAAATGCAGGAAGAGATATGATACGGGGAATATATGTGATGAGTAATGTGATCCATTGTCGCTATGCATCGTTTCAGATACTTATCAGTAGCCTCATATATATGCAGTATATTTTTATAAAAGAGCATGTGTGAGAATTTGTTTGAGAAAATATTTTTAAGTAAATTATACGAGAAAAATTTGCATCTCAATGCAGAATACAATTATAGGCAAGGTTGAGAAAACAAATAAAATCAATTGTTTACTTAAACCTAAAACTTATCAGTGCTAAAAAAAAATCTTTATTTTACTTTAAATATATGTTTATTCAATGCAAACCTCATATATTTAAAGCATCTGACCAAGGTTAAATTCTGTATTAGAATTGGTATGTCAGCATTTTGTTGGACTTTGAACGTAGCATGGGTGTGACGCATGTGTTAATCAACTGAAAGAACCGGTCTCTATCGTGTTTTCGTTATTCAGACGAACGTTTATCAAGATAATACGTTTTTTCCTATTAATTTTCGATTGTCGCACACACACACACCACACACCACACACACACACACACAAAATACAGTTCAACTAAATAAAAACTATGCCGTTAAATTAAATCAAATAAACTAGACTCTTCAAAATTTCCACTTGAAAAAAAAATCAAGTTCTTGAAACTTTATAAGATTTACTTTTTTAACATATATTTCTATATACGTAAATTTCATTATATATAAATTTAGATTTAAAAAACTCTAAAAATTAATTTTTATTTTTCTACTTATTGAGAAAAAAAATTAAAATTAAAAAAATAAAAATAACAATCTTGTGTATCTTATTGCATTATAATGACACATGTTTAAGTTTGTTTGTATACTCTATATGATATAATTGTTTTTGAGAACATTGATTTAAAAAAAATAACTAAAATAATAATTAAGTTGTCGCTGTTATTTCAACCACTGAATCGTTTGCGAGAAATATTGACGACTTTCAAGATATAATAACGTGTCACCACGTACTCAGCAATTGTTTACACAATCAATAAATAATCGACATTGTTTCTCAGATTATTTGAAACAAGTCAGTAAATTATAAAATAACTTGTATAATTTTTACATAACTGAAAACTTAATTTAATTTTTCTTTGTACATATAAACTTGGTTTAGTCGTCACAGCAAGCACTCTAAAAAAAAAAAAGTAATTGTATTACGAAAGGTTATTGCACGGTCGTTGATATCAGTGATTGTATTGCCGTCACAATAATCACATAGTGAGAGAAGAAGAAAGAGATAAAGAGGGAACTTATTACGTCGTATTATACATGTCGATTCATTATGCGTACCTCGATGACACAAATGTCATTTAAAAAGTAAAATAAAAACAAATATGTGTCATAATGTTCGAAATATTTCATTAAATATTCAAATAAACACAGAAATACTTTTAGAAGTAAAGAAGCTAAATTAAAGAAATGGTTTTAAAATATTTTTTTAATTTATAAGTTTTCTGAAAACAGTTTTGTATGTGGAAGAAATTCATCATTTGTAAAAAAGTGTCTACTTTTGTTATATGTATATAAAACTATAATAATGAAAAAATGTTAATTAAATAATAATAAAAACAACAAATTGAAGTATGTTTTTTCTCTTTGTTTTGCTTGAGTGATCACTTCGTTTGACTACATACGATACGAGCTGTTTGGATAGCCATAAAAGTGCAATCGCCTATTGCGTGCAACATAAGCGTGTTGATCGCGTTCTAGTTAGAAAATCTTGTTTCAGAAAGCGGACTTTGACCCTAAGAAAAGCACGAGGTCCAACATCGGATATTTTAAGACCGCATTCATTCGAACTAACGTAAAGATACATATCTCCTTCGTTAAAGACATATCAAAGTGTGACGTCAAAAAACAAGAAATCGTGTCAATTATTTTTCAGCACGCAATAAGTCGAAATAATAAATTAACTTTTTCGTATGTAGAAAAATGCACACACGTATATTATATTAATAACAGCGCTACATAGTGGTCAACTATTTCGAGTAGTATGTAAAATTTGGAGTAAAATGTAAGCCAGAGTTAAAAAAAATTATGTTTCTTAAAATAAAAACAACTCTTCCTAATAAATGTTTTCTTTTTAAGAAAATCAATTTATACTTTTCTCTAAAAATTATAAATGTGCTAATTAAATGCTGAAAATAATCGAGATCGTTAGAGATAAGTTAGAAGAAAACATGGAATTTGTTTTTATCGCAAAGAGACATTATCTGTATTGTATTCTCTGAGCAAGAGAAAAAGAAATGCAAGATTCTTTAAACACGGATGTGTCAAACGAAGGCGATTGGTTGAAAATGAAGGCGTGTAAGCCGCGCCTCTGAGCCGAAAAGTAAGTCACGCTTTCTCGCGTGGGTTTCTAATAATAGAAGACGATCTCGTTAGTATAAAAAAAATAGCTGTCGACAACGGCGTGCCACGTAATACATGCACATACTCACCAACGAAGTTATACGCATATGTTGTCAGCAGATCTGGTCTATGAACGAGGTTTCAGCTCGATATGGGTCTTTGTTGGTGCGAGAAGACTTGCTGCACACGATTTGACGACAAATGATGTAGAAACGTTTAGATCTGTTAAAAAAAGTCACTTATTGTTATACCGTACTACGTTGTCTGTATATTGTCCGCTATACGAGTATTAAATCGTAGAATCAAAACACTAGCTCACAAACAGCTGTAGAAACTAAAACGCACTGAATCACACTTACGAGGTAACGGCACCGAGATCCCATATATACATAAGCCTTCGATAATTCGCTTTGCGAGAGGGAAAGGAGCTGCTACTGATCAGCTATCCACCAGCACTAGCTGCGGCAGTAGGAGAATGTACATAGTATGCTAGTATGAGTGGGAACTTCTCTTCTCCCAAACCAAAGTATTAAGGCCTTCATATATACGTATCACTTTACGAAATAGTGAAGGAAGTAGGGAGAAAAACTTGCACACGTGCATACAGTAGCGCAACTTCTTGTCTGTATATTTAGCTGCGTTCCGATGTTCACTGCCAATACTGAAAATTCATAGCATATGTGACATGAAATATAGATTTTTAGTACTGGTAGTGAATATCGGAACGTAGCTTTTGACGTGCGCGTAGACAAAAATAAACACGCATGCGCGACATTGGTTTTGACATCAACCGTGACTTTCTATCTTTGTTATTATCGTTCCCTTTTTTGGTTGCCGATCTCAGCGCCATACATGTACAAAAGTAAGAACTACGAAGCGACTTTCAAACACAGACGATATGGAAAATATAAAAATGTGAGGTTTGAATCCGTACTACATCTACTTTACTGTCGATAAATGTCGATGTAGCACTTTTGAATTGATAGGATATCTACTTACATGTGATATTTTACATGACATTCACATATTTGTGCGCGAGACAATAACAATCGCGAAAAATACGAACTAATTCGAAAGAAATTCTTTTCGTATCTTTTTTGCATAGACACTATTATATATATTGCTGTCAAAAAAACTATATATATATATATACATATACGGTTCTTTTCTTTCTTAAAAATATATTATAAAATTTTATTACATTCAATATGATTAAAGAACATATATTGAGAAGTTATTACCTATTTACCTCTTTAATTATTTCTGACTTGTTAAAAAGCATGAATAGTTTTTAGGTATGTTACATAGTCAACTTTGAAAGCACGACAGACACACACACACACATTCTTTCTCTCTTTTTCTTTCAAAAACATGTTTTCCATACTAACAGTGAGAAGACTTAATCAGTCATTGTTTGCGACAAGACTTGATATGCTCGTTAGAGTTTAATGGGGAACTGTCGATTGCAGAATCTGTCTTGAAAGGCTTTGTCTGTAGTCGAAAAGCGATCTAGCTATTAACATGCAAATTGATTGATCTGTCAACATAACAAGAAATTTGTAAATCACGTCTTGAAATTAAAAAAGAATATAAGTTTGTCTGTGTGTTACGTGTAAAATAATGTTTATATATAGTTTATTAAAACAAAAAGAAAATTAGAGACAAAAAATAGTTCCATGTTGTTTACGTGCAAAAGTACACGAGGCATGTATAATCGATTCTCACACAGATGAGATTTGTTGTAGTTCTTTAATCCATCCTGATCTCAAACGTACTGAGAGGACATTGTAAACGTAGTTCGTGAAATTAGTTCGTGACTTCGTGCAGGGATTAAACAGCACGCCGACGTCATCCAGCACCAATCAGAGGAGTTTGACTCGACGGGGCACGATTAAACCGGGTTAATAAGTTGCCTAAGTGCAAATCTCTCCGAACGGTCGAGCGAGCGTGCGTTGTTCGGCTAGAAACTTCTTCTTCGTGAAAGTTTACCCCTGTAACGATCTTGTCCGCTCAACTAATAAATGGACTTCGACCATTCGCGGCTACCTCTACTAATGGAACTTACCGCTCATGTAATCAAATGACTCTTTCTTTTTTCCCTTAAACGCTACTAAGGTAATCTCCAATCAGTATCTTGTAACTAGAGTAAATTTATATTTACATAAAGACAGATATTGCTATTTGACCATTTTTTCTACAATAATTCTATTATATAAAAAATGTGAGAATGCTGTCGCGACATGGATGATGTGTGTGTGTGTGTGTGTGTATGATAAAAGAAATTAGAATTTACTACATTATATATTGAGTCAAGGTCTAGACATACTGAATATGATATAAATTAAAAACTTTTTTTCTTTGCATCTCTCATACAAAGAAACATAAGACTTTATGAAGATAGAAAAAGTTCTGTATATGTAAAAAAATAATAACATTAATTGTAAAATAATTAATTTTATAGATATAATAGAATTTCTCAATATGTTGCATATCTGTATTACTTCAATGTAATAGTTTTTAACTGTCTTGAAAGAAAAGATATTTTTACGTTCAATTTTGTCACAAGACACGTGTTCGATCGATGTAGCTCAAACTGACAGCGTAATAATTTCCCGGCACGCCGACGAAGGGTTAATCTCACCTGCATCTCGGATCCAAACAAATTGCTCCAACCTCTCTCCTCCTACCTTCTGCTTTCCCGCATTTTCAGAGATTCTTGGTGCGCACCTGTGCGCGACACTTTGTCCCACGTCGTTATTCACCGGTTTCGCTCTCTTTCCTTTCCAAATGTTACGACGCTTCTTGCTGAAATCTCTCGCTAAATTACACGAACGGACGTAAATGCGGGAACGGCTTTGTTGTCAGCTCGGCCATTTTACAATTTCAATTAACGGCGCGACGGTTCCTCTTGGAAGGACCAACCGGAGATGGATCAGCTGACAGAAAACTGCAATATATAAAATTTACTTTTTACCTATATTTATATTTCAAGTATATATAAAAAAATGTTTTGTAATTAATAAGCACAATATAATACTTAATCATATAACATTCCAAGTTTAATTTCAATCTTGATTTTGACCAATATTGATGGAGAGAATAGAATACATCCTCAGAACAGACCCACATTAAGATCTGCTTTATGAGCATGACCCGGATCTTAGATCATATTACAAACCGCACGAATGCAATTCAGATGATAAATCCTTGACATTGTGGCGGATCAGATGGTACATCCTCTAAATTGATGCGGGTAGTATTATAGCATGCTAACGTTGACACATGCATCTTACTCGTCGCTAAAGTTCGCATAACACGTATGATTAATGAATTCGGACGCATCTAATGTATTTCATCCTCTCACATTTTTATTAAAATATATTGTTACATTATGTGCTAACATATATTTTCTGCATTTTAAAGTTTTTTATTCTTTTATGCAAATATAATTGTAAAGTGAGATTTGAATATCTATATATTTGTATATTTATAAAACATAAAACCTGTCGTCATATTCATAAAAAATAAAACCTGGTGATTTAATTAGAAGATCAGTCAAAATGCACAATGTTAAATGGCAATGTTTTTAAAGAGAATTCTCGGCGGTAAAAGCAGTTAATCTGCGAGCCGTGAGATGGCGACGCATTGACCGGCGCTGGGTGTCGAACTGGCGGCAGTCTCAGGCACGACACCGTCGCCGCCACGTGGAGAGTGAATTTGAATCAGCCGCCACCGACTCCGGCTTACTGTTCCATCGTGTCGGCGCGATCGTTCGCACCGGTGGCTACTTCGTGGTTCCTATCGCGTTTGTCGCGCGGATCATCAAATTCGCGCGCGCTCATTTATTCTGCTGCTCCATTATTTCAAAACTATAGATCAGGAGAGAATTCTCAGCAGAAAGAATAATACTACTCAGAAGTGTAAAGAAGACAGGAAAAAAAGTCAATTTAGCAACTCAAAAAGAGAGGTCTCATCTATGCAATGAAACATAAGAAATGATAAGTATCGTAATCTACGAGAGTTACTAAGAAGAAGTTGGTCAAAGTTGGAGTTATTGTTTCTCATAAAATAACAGGATAAGTTTAACACTTTAAGAAAAAGAAATTGTGGAGCGACTGTCACGAGAAGTGATCGGAAAAAAAGAGGAGAAAGATACCGGCACGAGTTTCCGATCACACCTGTCAACGTGATACCGGCGTCGTGTATCACCGCCACGTGACACCGCTGTCATCGTCCGTCGAGTAACAGTTTCTTTTGCCTCCACGTGACGGCCTTGCCGATCTGGAACGAGCAACAAAAGGCGAGCGGACACAATCATCGAGCGAGCAGCGAGATATCGTAGAAAAACATAAAGGTGAGAGAGTGGCTGAACCGAATGTAAACGCAAACGTTAGCGCCCGTCGTTGATGAAATCGGGAACGTAAATCAGTGTCATACTAATACGCGCTCCGAGCAAAGACTAGCATCGTGACCACGAGGCGTCGAGGCGACGACGACGACGACGACGTGAACGACACCGGCGGAGGCGGTAGAGGAGGAGAGCAGCCGGCGGCAGGAGAGGGAGAAAAATCAAGAAGGAAGTAGCAAGTGTCACGAAGGGACCCTTGTCAGTGAGTGGTGGACCGTGGTGCAGATCGTGGGACATCGCGCGTGTGTGACAAGGATCTTCGCGAAAACGTGAGAGGAGGCTGCAGGACGCGACAGAGGGGCGGCAGGCACGCGCGATAGCTCGCGCAGCGAGACCCACGCTCGATACGAGCACGCGCGCGATTCGACTCGATCGTCGTTTCCGATCGCACCGGCTGGCCTGGCCCGGAAGAAGACTGTGACCTTGCGGCCCGACCTTGGATATTGGCGCCACTGTCGGATCTTGTTTCGGTCGAGAGCGTGGCTCACGAGAGTTTTCGACGCAAAATTATTAGCGGTCGCGAAGCGCGTGAGCGCGTTTGAGAAGAGAAGAACATTTGAGCCTGTGATCGTCCATCGAAGAGATTTCGCTCTGTTTCTCTATTTTCCGGAAGCAAAGAAAAAACTGTCTGAATAATCGAACCACCTGTCACGCCGATGGAGTAATTCAACATGCCGCTTAGGTGAGTAGAAAAAAAATCGAATGAGTTTGTTTTGTGTGAGGCGTTCAGTCAAGGGTGATAATTGGCTGGAGATGAATTAAAGGGTAAACGAGGGGTGAATGAGAGCCACAGGTAGGCCGGCGCTCGGCCGTGAGACGGAAATGCCACTTTAGTGATCTCCGGTTTCAAGCCTTTGATGCTCCGTGACTCGAGAGTCAGTTTTCACTAGAGTTGCAAGCTCTAGAGAGTTGATCATCATCGTATAAGTTTGAGAGAATGCATGTCGGCATTTGAATTGATTAACTAAAATTATTTCAAAATCGAGCCATGAATTTAAGAATAATTATTGTGGACTTTTGTAATTGTATTTTCTGTGCGAGAATTTCGCACAAATAATATCGTATTTGTATTTTATAAATTTTAATATAAATACCGTTAAGATCTGTCTATCTAAGTTGTACAGGATCACATTCCTCCCAATTGAATTTTTACATCTAAGTTCATATCAAGTTTTGAAAGACAATATTACTGTGTTCGTCATACATCCATGAACGCGGCTACAAAACAGATTTTACTGCGCTTTTATTGACTGTAATCCGCTCAGTGTACACCTGCGCTCGCAGCGTACATGCGTGCAACACACGCGAGGAAATGTCGCGCTTCAAAATCCGCCCTGATCGCGAGTACATACGAGAGTTACAGAGATGAGTAAATCCTCTTTCACCGCGTCAGGAGGACAGAGTCGCTGCTGCACAGAGATTGTTGCATAGGATGTTCAACGTAATCCTTAATTCGACAATTTATTACTCTTGCACCAAGAGTGCACATAGAGTTGCCGCGGGAATCGAATTTATATCTATATTTTTTTTATCGCAACTTTTTTTTCCATACTTACACTATAAATTAATGTTATTTACAAATATGTCTATTATATATATATTTAATTAATTACGCGTGTGCCAATCGTAGCTGTTAGAATGTGTGTCAGACATAATAGGTAAAAAATATAAGGAATAACTCATATTAAAAAAATATATATATTGCGCGATATTTGAGAAGTTAAAAAAATAGCTGTATGTGAAAAAGACTCTTTCTACACGCAAGGGATGATTTCACGGTATTTATGTCACACCGCGAGAACGCGTAAATCTTAAGATCGCTCAAGAATAGAAATCGAGACGTTTCTCCGTATTCTCGAGGAAGCCATCCACGTGTAATAATTAGGCGTAGGTATTTTCACGAGCTGCTGGCGGCGTTTAGTAGTAGGCGTAGAGAGGATGTCGCCTATGAGTTGCCTACTCGACGTACTCCAAATACGACCATTATTTACGATCGCGACGAATGCAGCTGCGCCAACGACAGATATCTTCGGAGCGACAAACCGCACTCGACATCGTATTGTCACCCGTAAAATTTCGGAAGCGTGCGAGGCCCACGCTTCCTATCTAGCCTGACGGTAGTAAATTCTGAACATCCAACGGACGGCCATGCAAGAGGTATTTCGCGAAATAAATTTTATCAAGAATAATGAAAATTTGCATTTCCGATCGTAATGTAAGTTAAAGAGAGTTTTAATAAAATTGCAACTCTAAAGTCGTATCCATAAAATATTTCACAGTTGTATAATTAGCATTAGTGTAACGTGTCTTGTTAAAATGTTTAACAAGATACTCTTTTTAGTACAACGTGATTTTATTATTAATTCACTAAAAAAAGAAATGACATCATACCATGTGTTAATCCATACGAGTATATATTTACGAGTAGGTCGTATTGGTCGCGCATTCGGCGCACGTGTGGCACGCGTTTTAACACAACCGCTAGCGCACACGTGGACGCGTATCTTGTAAACGACATGTGAAATTTTGCGTTACTCAATTTCATTGTTCAACGCGGACACAGAACTTTCGTTCACATCGTTGTCATGACTTTAGTAACTCAGCAAAAATTACAAAAATGCTTAATATTTGCGATCAAATTAACAAAATGTGATATTCGTAAAGTCTTCCAAAATTTTTTCTAACACAAATGTGTGTGTGTTACATACTAACATGTTAAAATATAATCTAAATGGTCTATTATGTTCAAACATATCCTAACGAGAATAACTCCCGATAAA
>QVNV01004288.1:0-22831 GCA_014825455.1 Pseudomyrmex pallidus | reverse complement strand
ATTATAAACATTTCGTTTTGTATCATCCGTTTCATTCGAAATAATAGAAATGTATTGTTTCACGCGAAGTATTCTTCTCTCATTCGAAAAAAAAAAATTTACTGCGAGAGAGATGTGTGAAAAATATAAAAAAAAATACAAATTACAATGTGCTTTTCTTATTTCCCGTTTCTCAAAATTAACACACAAGGTACCGATGCGGATAAGTTCTTGGTGAGGAAATCGACAAAGCGGTTTACTTAGAAACCTTTACACGCGTTCATCGAGCCCTGTATAATTACGAGATCGCGTAGATTAGGACGCTCCGCAGTAGTAATTTCCGCGAATGATGTGACACGTGTCGCACGGCACGTCTGACTTCGTCGATTTGTATGCTCGTACTACTTGCCAGTAGTTGCGATCGACGTCAGACGAATCTTAATGAGCGGATTACACGGCGCGTAATCTCGCTCACGGTTAAGTGTAACACGTAACGCACACCTCCGCGGAAAGAGAGGGAGAAAGAGAGATGAGATAATTCAGTTAAACGTGAGCGTTTCGTTCGGACGGGAATCGCCGGTTTTACTTTACTTACGAACATTTGCGCGAAGTCGAAAGAAAATCATTTTCGCGTTTGAATCGAATCGAAATAATTCGCCGGAACAAATCCAGCGCGTTAAAATATTTTCTACATGATTCGTTGAAACGGTAATTACACGTAATAAATTTTCGACTATTGTCACACACACACTAACGTAATTTATTGCTTTCTTAGAGTTCTTATCGCGAATATCATATCCGAATTTCATTTTTTATTCGCCCGCGCGACGTAATAACCGCGCGCGTAATTGGCACACTCCGCTCGCATAAATTGTCACATAGTTTAATTAGTCTTTGTTAATTCTCTCGCGCGAGGACCTGTCGCGGTCGCTCCCGAACTTTCGCCACGAATCGAAGGCCGGAAAATCGACGAAGTTAATAATTCAAAGTTCGGCCTCTCTCCGGGGAGCAAATATTAGCTCACGTCCTCTCGAGTCGCTTGTCATTCTTCTACATTGTACATTAACAAGCGCCGACATTAAATCGGTTGGAACTTCGCCAGAGGAGACGAAAGGAGAGAGAGAGAGAGAGAGGAAGAGCTTTTCTGACTTTACGTTTTCAGCGCACGTGCGCGAGCCATGTGCAACGAGGGATCCAATTTTTGTCCCCCGTGTCACGCCACATTCATCCCCCGAATATCGCTCTCGAGTTTCGCGAAACATTTGCAATTCGCGAAAGAAACATTTGCAATTCGCGAAAACATAACTTTACATGTTTCTATTAAAATAAAAAATTAACCGTAACGCACTCTCCGTAAAAGATATGATTCTTGATGCGATCAGTCTAGGTAGGCTCTAATTTGACAGTAAACGTGCTACAAAGACCGAGACGCATGCCGGAAGCGTGCAGGTCGATACGACGCGACGTGTACGCAAATACGTATATACGTGCGCGCACGCGCGCTGTTAATTAGATTCAACGTCCGATCAGAATCGACTTAATCGACAGCAGGTGCGTCGATCAAGGATAACATTCTGAGAACACGACGACGTTGGCTATACACATGTGCGCAAAGTTGAGTCCTTAATCGAGCACCTGATAGAAACCACGATGCGGAGACGTGATACGTCGTAAATTACACGACATTCATTAAATAGGAATGACGCGACATATATTTGTGTGTGTGTGTAAATTACTTTAACAGGGAACAGGGCAAAATTGCGCAATTATTCACAAGTGCGTGTGTGTATGTACACACGCGAGAGAAAAGAAGCTGTGCGTTCTTGCGAAAAATAAATCGCGACGAAATAGCGACACAATGTTATCGATATGTTTTGCGTATCGCAAAGATATCACTTTTCTAAATAATTTCACAGGCTTGATTTGTTCGAGAGGCTCGAGTGATTCTCTCTTTGTGCACGTCGTCGGTGAAGTGTCGAAAAGCGCGAAAATTGCAAAGCGGAAACGAGAGAGCGGAAGAAACGCGGGGCGAGCGGAACTCCGACGGAAGCGTTTCGAAAAGCTCGCAATCTCGGTGGCATCGCGCATCTGTAACACGCGTCAGTATTACCGGCATTGTGTTACGTTGTTACGGCTCGACGGGCAAGTGCCGTTTAATATGACGTTTAAAGGCACACACTTCGCGAACTCCGATGCGTGACAGGAAGCCGCGCGGCGGCGGCACTCATTATACGAATCCCTTTCCTGTCCCCATTCAGCGCCGCGTGAGATAAATTACTCGGCGAGAATTAACGCGACGGAGTAATTAATCGCGCGGGCCGGTTCTACTACCCATTAACAGAGTCGTCTGAAAAAAGCCTTCGTGGTGTAACCGAGCTTTTTCGCGCCGGGCTTGCAATATTCGCGAAGAAAAGACGAAACGGAAATTGCAATACACGGCGGAGCTCTGTGTTTTTTGGTATGCACGGCGTTTGAGTGTAAGCGTTCGCATATTTTACACAAGTCGCGTTTGTGTACATTTTAACAGTCACCGCGGCGGTTTTATAAATTTATTCGGTCGCAAATTTTGCGATAATACGCGAAACCTCTTTCAACGTATAAACGCGGATTCTAAATAGAAACTCCTTGACTGCGCGCTAAAACAATCTCAGGTGGTTGTGCGTCTGCAACGCGGTTATCGGCCTCGCCAAAAATAAATTCGCGTAGTGGTGCAAGGCTTCTTGTTTACGGCGCGATTCCGGTGACGTGCGCAACACGCACCGACCACGCGAAATCGTTCTAACTCTCGAAATAACACTTCGCGATGTCTTACGTTATATTTTATCTGTCTTTAATTTATTTATCAAACACGAAAGAAATTCACTAATAACGTACGCACATTCGAAGTGTTAAAATTGAGATGAGTTGATTATATTGTGTAAGATAACATTATATAAAAGCAGATCGTAATGATTATAATGAAATTTCTCAGATTGTTCGACTATTCAATAGTGTTGCGCGCGGAAAATAAATTACTCATAAATTCGTCCGATTTTGGCCGAGCTGTCATTCTCGAGTTCATTGCACCCGAGCTATTCGGCGCAATTCGCTTCTTATAGAACATATTTCTTCTTCTATCCTGCCAACGAGCAAGATCGTCAATTACCCGCACACGAAAGTCACGGCCGTTCTTCGGGAGACCCCGATCTCGCTTCGGTTATTCGACTTCAAGGTTGTTGGCAACTTTCTATCGAAGATGACACAAGTGGACAAACCAGACGGACAATTCGCGAACGGTTGCAAAACAAACCAAGCTCTGCAGTTTACTTCGAAAGTGATGTGGTCTACGCGCGATCCAACTTTCACGTTTCGTTTGCACCCGCACTCTGTCTCCCTCTCTATTGATCTTAAACTAAAAATAATGTGAATGTTGAACTCTCTTGTATTATTTGTTTTTAAGTATCGCAAAAAAATTTTTCCGCCAGAACTTATCGACTTGGTTTTTCCACGTGATAAAACTTTATTTTGATTTTTCTTTTCTTTTTTTTTTTTTTCGTTTTAGTTATCCTCTTTTTTTGCTACATCGATCTTTCGACCTTTCGTTTAATTAGTGGAACGTTCGATTAAATAAATCCGATTTAAATGGGACAAGGAAGAAGAAAATTCGTGCGGAAGTAATAGTAATCTTTTGCGGGAAAAAACTCGTATACATAGGTGGCAAATTTTAATTGGCTCCTTTGTACGTTAACAAAAAGAAAAAGTGCTCTCGTTTATGCGTTGTATATAATACATATATATGTATTTGTTTTGTGTCACCTGAGGCTAGAGTGTTCCATATCCATTGATTTTCCGTGAACGATAGAACACTAGTCCTCAGGGAACGATATGTTTTATATATATATATATGTACATATATATCGCAATAAATTTGCGCGTAAATTCGTATCGATTACGGAGCAAGTATACGTCGGCTAATTTCGATGATAAAGGACGTTAAATAATCAGGCTATTCATAAGTGGCTCGCTGATGGACTTTAATTAGGGAGCATTTCCACACGCGCGCGACTAATTAATTGCTCGGTATAATCGAATTTTATTTGACGTTGCGCTAGATTTTATCGATATAACGTTTAACGATAAAGATTAATCACAACACGTAATCACGATGCGCAGTGTGAAAAAAAGATACTGAAAAAAAAAAAGTTTCGGAGAGGTTCATATTGCATTTCCGAACAATTTCTCTCTAATTCCGAATCGCGAGTATTTGGTTTCTTACGCGCGCGAATAAATTTTCCGTCAAAAAAGCAAATCTCGCACAATAGGTATTTCGATGTTCGATTAAGCCGCGACGGCGAAATTCGGCAGCTAAGCGAATTTTTCACGCTGCTTAAACAAGCGTGCGTGAAGATTTCTCCGACTCGACTTATTCGGGATGCGAGTTAATCGCGTGCGAACGAGCGCGATAATATGAGAGCTGCCGCACAGCAACCCCCCCGGACGGAGAGACTTTAATTACGACGAAGGCGGATTCGTAACACTCCAGTTTCGCCGACTATCCCTCGGGACGACGGATTATTCCGGGTAATATTAGTGAGTTTTATTGCCGAGACGCGCTTGCGGCATGAATCACATTCAGGGCCGTGATCGAAGACAATTTCGGAGCGAGAAAGATGAAAATCATATTTTAATTTCACACTGCGCCTTGTGTTACTTTCTCTCCCGAAGGGCTGTGTCTGATAAATTATCGGGTGTATAAATTATCAGATGAGTTTCCCGAAAGTCTTTAAAAAGACGTAGAATTCGTCGAAGTGCGAAAACAAAAAAAAAACAAAATTTTAATGTAAAATGGAAGCGTGAAATATAAATTGCAAGTTTGATAAACCGTTTGTTTTGTTTTTCCCCCTAATGTAATGTTTAAAACTATATACGGCGTTTCTTCTCGACGCGTAGAAATCAACGACGAGCGAACGGCAAAAACGACCCCGCTGACAGGGATAGATCGGAGAACGCAAAAGGAATCTCGTTACGGTCCTGCAGGCTAACGTCGCTTTTCAGCCGCCACCCCGTCGTGTCATTTCTCAACCCTCCGCGCTCGCCATTCTTGCGCGTGCGAGAGAAATCGCCTCCCCATTCGAAATGAGGCGAGGAAACAAAGGGAGGCGAAAGAACTCCCCCCGCGCAAAATCCCTTAATAAGTTATCTCGTCGATTTTGCACCGTTAAAAATAATTCGAGAACTAATAAATCGAATGGATGACTAATTAAAGCGTCACTCGCGCGCGTCACACGGTTTTATTTATACAAGAAAGCGGTCGACTTATAGAACGTTTTTCCCAATATCGACTTCAATATCCTGAGTATTCAATATGAGTTATTCAATATTCTGAGAAGCATTATCTGCCTCGAAAGAACGTGGTATTCATCGGGCAACTTCACGGCATTATATACGTAATCGATTCAGCACTTAACTTTCAGGGAATCATCCAAAATGTAACTCACTCTCTCGAAGTTCGACACAAGAAAGAGAAAAGAAACTCTCGTTCTTTTTTTTTCTTTTCACGTTTTTGCGAAAAGTGAAAGTACAAAGTGTACGTAACTTGACATCAGGATTTTTGCGAGGCTGAAAAAATATTCGATGCTCTTCGAACGAACAATATACTCACTCCATGGTTATTTCGCATGCAAACAGAGCTTGGGAAACAGTTGTATTTTTAAAAGAGAGACTATACTGTAAATAGAGATCTCTGAAAACATCGGAGTGTTAGCATCGGGACGGTAATAAGTTAACTCGAATAAGCATTGAAAATGTACCACATACGAAAACGCGTTGTGGGAGGGAACAACAGTTTTAGTTTGCGAAAATATATATCTGTGCTCTCAAGCAGCCACACAGACACACAGACACACACATCTGTGGCTCCCTGCGGTTTCCACTTCCTCCGGAAGATCAAGTTTGCCGAAAAGAAACTCATTTTTCATCACGTTGGAAGATCGCGAAAACAAAAACGCGAAGCTGCGCTCGACGCCAGTGTGGGAACACGATTTGTAAAATCGCTTCATAAAGACAGCGTCGTATTGTTGTACGCTCTTTGTCGGACTTAGTAAATATGTTTTAGCTTTCCGGGAAATTGTTTTTCCGGTAATTTTTCCGAGTCACGTTGAAGTAAACAGATACGGTCTGTAACAGTTTGAGAGTAACGAAGGTTATAAGATTAACGAGGAAAATGTCTTTAAGCACTGCGCGCTCTCTCTCTCTCTCTCTCTCTCTCTACCGCAGCGCAAGAGCTTCCGGCAGAACATATTTAATATCTCTCAATGAATGAATTATAAAGTGCAAAAGGAAGGTCGCGCGACGATATTCCGCGGGAACTTTTACGCACCCGTTATTATTCCATTAAAGCGAACAAATTCGATTATCGTCGATCTCGAAAATTCATCGCCTGGCATTTTCGACAAAATATAACCGATTTTTCATTAAGTCCGATATATAATCTCCGTGTGGCAGTCTGGATTTTCATTAAGGTGAACAAGAACCGGATTCTCGAATTTGCGCAAATTTTCATCATCGCGAAAATCGGGTTTACGACCGACGTGTGTCACGTCAAGCGGCCGGGCATCGCCGCTGATGTTTTGTCAGCTCGTCACGCTGACGAGAAAAATCCTTCCATCAATATCATTTTCGCGGTTTCGCGCAACACGCCGCCGGAGATCGTCAATTTTTACAACTCGATGAAGCTCTAGGCTCTTCGCGATTAATTCGTTCCCGCCATAACAATGCTGTTGTTCGATCGAACTAATTTAACTCTCGTAACTTTCTTAAGTTGACGTTTTCTTACGAAAGTAATTTTTAATTATTTCTTAATGTTTATATATGTTTAACATTTATATGATTTTTTGGGTGAAAAAAATCACTTCTGTATTTGATATATATTTGAAGCGGATTTGTGATTTGCGGTCTATCTCGTTGCTTTCAGGCCTCAAGTACCTTCATTCGGCTCGAATACTCCACAGGGACATCAAACCGGGAAATCTCCTAGTGAACAGCAATTGCGTACTAAAAGTGAGTCTTAATCAACGCACACTTTAAAATGTAGATCTTTTCGGCCACTTTGAATATCTTTACTTCTTGTTTTCCTCTCCCTTCCTCCACTTTTAATTCGACGACGTTAAGGAAAATCAAAACCGGGTGTTTTCTCCGGCTAGAAATAGTGACTCGACTCTCTCCAAACTTATCTCCCGTGACCCGCCTGTCAAACGGACCAAGCGCACCAGGTGTTTTCTTTTTCCAGATCTGTGATTTCGGACTGGCCCGGGTGGCCGAACCCGATCAGAATGTGCACATGACTCAGGAAGTGGTGACACAGTATTATCGCGCGCCGGAAATCCTGATGGGCGCGCGGCACTACACAGCCGCGGTGGACGTGTGGAGCGTCGGCTGTATCTTCGGCGAGCTGCTGCGCCGACGAATCCTCTTCCAGGCCCAGAGCCCTGTGCAACAAGTGAGTTGATCCCTTCGGGCCCTTTCGAAAAGTGTTTACGTTTGACTCGAGTCTTTCTTTCGCGGGATGCGCAGGAAAAATATTCGGAGAGAAGTGAAACACGTGTTTTCTCACGGTTGCAGCTCGAGTTGATCACGGAACTGCTGGGTTCACCCACCCTCGAGGAGATGAGGTACGCGTGCGAAGGCGCGAGATCTCACATGATGAGAAGAGCGCAGAAACCGCCGTCGCTCGCGACTCTTTACAATCTCAGCAGCCAGGCAACGCACGAGGCCGTCCATTTGCTCTGCCAGATGCTAGTCTTCGATCCCGTAAGTTCTCGCGCCACGAGAAAAAAAAAGTCGTTGATCTCCCATCTCGAAATTTTTTCCCGAATTTTCCTCTTTATTTTAACTCGCCTGTATATTATTTCGAATCTGTAGTTTTGATTTAATAGCGTAATTAATAACATTAATTATTATTATCTTCTATATGCCAAGAGTTATTCATTTTTCGCTTCAATTAATAATCATTAGCGCAAAATTCCCGGTTTCCGCGTTTTACGATTGTTAATTTCAGTCGTTAATTTTGTTGTATTTATTTAGGTCAATAACGACCAGAGTAAATGACCCAACGTTTCGTTGCGGCGTTGTTGATCGCCGCGCACAATCGGCGCGTGTGTTATTACGTTATTTTTCACGATTCTTGCGCACGCAGGACAAGAGGATCACCGTGGTGGACGCCTTGGCGCATCCCTATTTGGACGAGGGACGACTGCGATATCACTCGTGCATGTGCACGTGTTGTTACACGACGAGCGCCGGTATGAGGCAGTACAGGGTGGATTTCGAACCCTCGGCCGCCCACCCCTTCGATGATCTCTGGGAGCGAAAACTCACGAGCGTGCAGCAAGTGAAAGGTAAAATACGTATTTCACTACCGCGTATTCTTTTCGCACGTATGTTTTATGAAATAATGATTTAACGACGTCGGGATTTAAATGTCGGCTTTTTGCCGTCGTTTTCTGTCGTCGTCGAGAGATGATAGCTGCGAGTTCGGTTTTTTTGTTGCGATATGAATTGTAAAGTAATCGGATATACTGTCTCGAGGATGTCTCGCGGTATCAAAGGTAGTGACGTGCGCAGACACGTGGCTGCGCTATTCGAGAACAATAACCGCGATAAACGTTCCCCGTCCCTGCGTGCCGCGATAAATCATAGTTTATCTCAACACCGCCTGACCGCCGAGGACCGTAAAGTTCTCGTATGTCTTTACCCTCGCGCTATAATCGTTAGCAGTAAACCGAGTAAGGGAAGGAAGATCGATGAGCAACGTTGGAAAAAAAAAACTGTTGGTCGTATTCTCATATCTCATTTGCGTAACACACGTCTGTTAATGCATTACGATGCGCGATAAGAGGAAAATTTTCGTATTTGCATGTTATTTTTCAAATCATATATATTTTATATGTACGTCGTAATAAATAATAAGATTCGAAAAGTAAACTTAAAGTCAGTTCAGCAAGGTTTTGGTATCGCGTCGTTATCGTTTTACTCGTCTTCCATTTCTCATATGCCGGTACGTCGTTGTCTGTTTCAGAGGAGATGCACAAATTTATAGCGGAGCAGCTGAACACGTCGCGAGTACCGCTCTGCATAAACCCGCAATCCGCGGCGTTCAAGAGCTTTGCAAGGTAAGTCGCCATTACAGCGCGAAATAATCCACGCGCGCGGAAAAGTCACCAGAGAGTCACCATTAAATGAAATTCAAACCCCATAACATAAAATTTAAAGAAATAAAATATAACAGAGAGATATTATTCCTCACCCTTCATCTCCTCTCAGAATTAATTAATATCCTCTCTCCTTCGGAAATCAATGCATCTCTCCCGGCATCGTGATCCTGGATTCCCAATGAGAAAGACAGACAGACCAATAATCCCCAAAGAGAGTTCATAGAGGGGCGCACAGTGTTCCTTATCAAGTCGAAGCAGTCGAGTAGAGCGAGCGGAATATATCGGGTGTTCGAAGAGTAGCGTTGACTAGAGCCAGCTGAGTCTTTTTTTTTTCGCGCGTTTTTAAAAATTAGAGTTTTTTAAAAATCGATTCTCAGCCGAGAGACTCGAAGTCGAGAAAAATGAAGAGAGGGGCCTTTCGTCTTGGCGATCCTCTTGCTAAACGTTTTGTCTTTTGACATTATTCCGAGAAGAATTCCAGAGATAAAATGTCGAATGTGTTTGTGTTTCATGTAACCCTGTCGGCCCACTGTGACATGTAATTGTGATCTTTTCATGTAGCAAACGATAGATAAGGAGCTGATAGTTATCAATATTGCCGAATGGAGAATTGGAATGATGTTCTACGATGACGTGTATATGAACGAAGGGTCGAGGAATATCTCGGATTCTTTCTTGTGTTTTTTTTTAAACACGAGCGTTCTCTTTGGTGCACGCGCGCGCGCGATTTTGAAGTATTTTTCTTCAATTTTCAAGATTTAGTGGATCATATTACTTTCGTTCTCTTTTTTTCAATACAGTTAAAAAAAAAAAATTTTTGTGAATTTTAAATTACTGGGTTTGTTTTTTATTGTGGAAATAAATTGTAAGAGATATCATTCGAGCGCTTCATAATTAATTGGATTTACATAATTGGCAATTTTCGAAAAGCGCGCGTGTGTGTGTGCGTTTTATCGATCGATATTTTATAAATAAGATTATTTTATATTCATGATGTTTATTTTATCATGATAATGACTCATGATTATAATTATCGCATTTCTGACGAATATTATTAAGAGAGTGATGCAAATACAAATATATAATATAATAAATAGAATAATCAATTGGAACAATCAATTTATTTTCATCGTAAAATACGTATTTGCGCACTGACAGATATTATCTTGAAATAATTTTCTATGAATACACAATTTTCCAGAAAATGTGCAACAAACATGAAAATAAAACCAAATATAATTTACAAAGTAACGTGTAAATTTTTATGTAACGTAAAAATATAATCTACATATCAGAGTAAAGAGAAAAAATTTTCAATATATGAAACGTTAATTTCTAAAATCAAAAATACATTACAAATTCTTGGTTGTAACTGCACGTCAATGTTAGTCATTCGACTATTTTGTCAATTGTTTAGCCTCTCGTTGAAAGAGTCTTTGTTTAATAAACTTTTTACGGAACATCGCTCTAATTTTCTCTCTGCGATATTGAAACGAAGCATTTTCCGTTAGTGACAAATTTGTGTAATTATTAAATGTATAATATTTTTTCCCAGATCACACTGCTCAACAACATTTAACGTGTCTTTTGTAGAAGTACCTAACGTTTACGCGTAAAACTACTCGAGATCCGTGATTATAGTATAAATTTTGCCAAACATTCCATTAAAAAATCAATTCAATCGGACAACTTTTATCGCCCTTGTATAGATGTTCCGAGATCGCGAACATTTATACAAACTCCGTTTCGAATTGTGATCGATATATATGTGTGTGTGTGTATCGACCATCGTTATAACTTCTACAAGCTAGTGTATTGTTGAAAAGTGTTTGCAACTGATGATGTTGGATATGTAACAATTGTTCGTTCCTGCTTACTCTGCCGTTCAAGTTAGAGCAAGCCGATCGCCGAACCAGCGCCCTGCGTCGCGTATACGTACACGTTACTACTACTTCTACTACCACTACCGACTCAGCTATCTACCACTGTCAGCTACTATCGACTACTACCGCTATCGTCTACTACCACTACTACCACTACTACTACTACCAATCGTGTTGTTACGCCTCCTGAACGAACCGAACGAACCGAGAGTCAGCTATAGTCGGCGCGACCTCGCTCGCAGAGGTACATAATTCTATTTTTTAATAATGCCACAATCATACAATTGCCTTCTGATTTGTGTCTTACAACTGTATCTTTTTTCTCCTTTGTTTACCTCATGATGTGCATACACCCGCCGATATATACATGTCTTTGCGTTCTGTCGGACGATCTGCTGTATGCGACTGATGCACAGGGTGTGTCTTGAAATTTATCCTCGTTATATTTAAAGAAAAAAAGAAAAAGATTAAAAGAAGCGCTTGATAATTCTGAAGAGTATTAACCCTGTACAGTCGCGCATTATTCGAGTCGAATTGATCGCGGCGCGTGTTTTCGCGTGATAGAAGTAGTATTAGTTGCGCTCGAACACTGGGGTGACACTTAGAACACATTGAAAATAACAAAAATCGGAGTTTTCGCGCACCGCTAAATTGCAGCGCGAACAATGCAACGGAATAAAATTATTCGAATGAGTTTTGAGAATAAATTAGGAACGCGAAAATTAGGACGAATCACCGGCGGTTTTCGCGCGAAACTCAAGCGACTAGACGCTTAGCAACGCTAATTAGCGGCAGTTTCGCGCAATTAACGAACTTCTTAAAACATTCGTGCGACTCTCTCTCTCTCTCTGTCTCCCTTTCGGGCGAGAGCGTTGCTGAAACGAGAAATCGCATTGGCTGCTGGCCCACTTTCGCGACCACTTTAAAGAGAGTGCAAAAGAGTCTAATTAAAAAAAAGGACAATTACGATCTTCCGCGAACACGTCCGTCGATTTGACACGTTTTTTCTTCCCTCGTCCCGCAAAATATTGCAAAAGTTCCGTTGCGTAACGACGTAACGCGATAACAAATACGATTTCGTGACTTTCGTTTCATTCTGTGATTTTCGCCCGGAAAACGAAAATTTAATTTGTCGCAATCAATTACGCCGAGTAGTTGATGAAAAATTTGCAAAGTGGTCACCCCGGGTTTGGCGCAACTCGCCGTTTTGTTTCGTCTCGCCGTTTTGCCGCCGCATGTTTCTTATGCGTGTAAAACAAACCGGAGAAAACGCGGTTGAGCAAAGCGTGCTGTTTTATTGCTGACATTATGAGTGTAAAAGAAGGCCTGATCTACCATGCAGCCTTCAGTTGAGAGAAACGTTGATGAAAACAGGACGGGCATCCCGACGCGCGAAAGAAAGAAAAAGGAAAAATAAATGCAAAACTCTCTTTCGCGAAAAAAAAGCGACTTGCATAAATCGAAATGTGAAGGAATTTTCCCTTGACCCTCTCCTATCCGCCCTGTATAATCCACGTCATCGTTTCGAAGCCCGAGATTCGCATCCAACACCTCCCATTGTAACATCCGCTTTTCGATACTAATATCGAAAAGATCGGTATTTTAATGTCGATCGAAATACATCAGAAAAAGTAAAAATATTGGAAACAAAAAGATAAGAAAATAGCGGAAACAGATTTATAGATTGCAAGTAAAGTAACGTGTGTGTTTCTGAGATAAAAAGAAAGAGAGAATATTGTTCAATTAAAAAATCGGCTGTCACGCATGCTGACAGCTGCATGGAAATCAGATGTTTTTATTATTTTGCCAAAAAGCCGATTCTTTTCGTCACGAGCGAGTAGTGCGTGCTGCGATCGATATAATATCGTTGGTAATTGTGTAAGATAGATTGTTCTCTAGCACAAATAAACGAATTCTTTGTGACTCGGTATGTAGCGATTATTACACTTTCAAGCATGAACATATATACGAATTTATTAGAGAATGTATAAATTTCCTTTTTCGTTGTATATATGTTTATATATCTTATTTTTATTTTGGCACATTATTTTCCTTATGTGATTGTGATAAAAAAATAGACAAACATAGTAACTTCGAGAAACAGAGCGCCGCATCATCACTCGTTGACGATTTGAGTTCCCACGACTTAGCCGATCGATAATATTGAGTGCGAAATGCGGTAGTTGTAAATTATTTCCGTGGCATTTCGCACTTCACGCTTTCGATCATTAGAGAACGCGAATGGCCGAGCAAATTTCCACGCATTTAAATTCAAAGTTGAATTCGAAATTTCTCCAAATCAGTCTTGATTTAACGTTTCTACATACATGTCTCTATAAAATTAATTAAACTGAATGTTATAATTTCGAAAAACATGAGACAAGAATATATATTTTTATTGTTTAAGTTTTCAAGAACAAAATACTTTGATATAAGAATGTTTTTTGAAAAAATAATTAAATATTAAAAACGTTTAAAATACGAAAATTCACTTTCAATCGTAAAGAATCAGCTCGACGATTCGCACGTAGTTGTAAGTACTCCCTTCACGTCTCGCAATCGACTGTCCTGATAACTATTCCACGGTGTAATTGGGTCGTTCTCTCAGATCACTCAATAACAAGCTCTTTAGGTTCAAGTGAAAAATTACTAAATTTAAAATAAACGGAAGAACACCGATTTTGTCGCACGATTATTTTGCTCGAAATATATCGGTGACTTACATAGGACGGTCGATTTGCGTTAAGAGAGAGAGAGAGAGAAGAGAGAGAAAAAAGGCCGCACGTTTCTTCTCTACCCCTTTTCTCTTTATTTTAGTTTTCTTCAGGTCTTTTCTTCCCTCTTCTCGTTGCCCTTCTAATGGGTTGTTCGACTTGCAGCTCCACGGTGGCTCACCCTTCGGAATTGCCACCCTCTCCACACCAGTGGGAATAAAAAGTCTTCCCCGTTCCCGTCTCCGAGATAGGCCGATCGGATCCGAGGACGCGACGACTTCGAGTCGAAGAAAACGGAATTCTCGCCGACCGGAAGGTGGCAAGTCGCCGAAATAGCGAGAAGAAGAGACAGGAGAAGAGAAGACGGGGGAATTGAGGAAGTTGAGAAGAGAAGAGCCAAGAGAGACAATAGACTGCCGCACACTATATAGCCTCAATTTTCGACTAGCTGATACATATACATGCACAGGACATCGCGAGGATTGCGTGGAAAAACGACGAGAAATTCGAATTTGCGCGTTTCTGTCTCAGAAATACATTCTTTGAGAAAATTCTAGAAATTCGATTCTTTCGCGAAATAGTTTTCCATTAAAACTTTGGATTATAGAGAAGCATCTTGGAAAATATTTCCGTGAGTTTTATTTTTCTGATATTTTTTGAAAAACAAAAGCAAGTTTTTGCGACAAGAAGTTTTTTTTTTATTTTCGTTTAAGTTAGATGCATTTCAGAATAATTTCGCACTTCAAGATTCATTTTTTTTTTTTTTTTTTTAATTGAAACATTTAGCTCTGTACTTAAATCGAAAAATAATTTTATAACATCGAACTTAAGAATTAGTTGTAAAATTTTGTTTTACAATATTCGCGCGCAGTGCAGCGCGTTGTGGATTTTGATATGCTTCTGCTATTTTATCCAAACAAGTTGAAATTTCCTACGGAATGACTAAATGTAAATACCGCAAGTATGTCGGCCTCGTTGTACCTTCTACGCACTTCGCTGACCACCCTGTTGTATGTATATATAGCAATATATTATACATTGTATACATACGTGACCGAGGGGAGAGAGACATGCGCGTACGCGTGCACATACAAAAACACACACACACATACACACACACACACAGACGCGCGTACAAACATACACATTAGCCAATTTAAAACACGAAGTAGCCAATTAATTCCGAGAAAGAAAGCGGTGAGAGATTTCTGAGGGGCGGAATCGAAGGGTACCGTGAGAACAAATAAGCGAAGGAGGGAGGAGAATATTAATTAATTAATTAGCGATTAATAAAACGCGAGCGTCGAAAAGACGGGCCAGTTCTTTTTTTTTTTTTTTCATTTCATAGATATTTTATACACGTGTACAGATCGCGCGAGGTCAGCTGGCATTTAATCGAATACGCACGTGGAGGGAGGAAAGTGCCGGGAGAGGAGAAAAACAGAAACGTTCTCGTCAAAAATCCTCACGAAGACGACGTCCCCGAGACTGTAGTGCCGCGTCGAAACGGATGCGTCTTTCGTAGACGCCGTTGCAATGATGAGATTATCCGCCCCCCCTTCCCCCCCATTGAATAACCCTTGACAGGATACCGTTCGAGGATGCTCGCGAGAAGGATATATAGCTTCGCCTTAAGTCAATAGGACATCCCCCGAGAATATCGCGCGAGTATACTCGGGAAACGTTATCGCGAGAGTGTGCGAAGCTTAGACTGAGCGCGAAGTTTTGAATTGAATCGTCTTCGACGTACGACGTGCGATCGCACATTCGTATGATCGGAAAGCGAAAGAAGCATGTTTGTTTGAGTACGTCGCACAGATCGATGAGATTCTCTTCCTCTCCGAAAACGCGAGAACTTTCCTCTTCCGGGACGTGTTTCTCGTAAGTTTCCCTTGGTTTGCCGAAGCGAACAGCCAAAGCACGTGCGAACGGATCGATCATCGCGAACGTTGATACTCAATCGAGGCGCTGACGAAAACTTTCGACAAATTGGCGACGGATCGGTTACAAAGATGAAAGGAAATGAAGAATATCGACGAGTTAAAAAAGTCTCGTCGTTTTCGATTCTTCTTGAGATGTATCGACAGTTCGAAATTAGAGAGAGAGAGGACTTGTAATGAAATATATTATAAATAATAGGTGGCGAAAACGCGACGGCACTTTTCCTCCTCTAGCACTGGTGTAATGTAACGAAGCATTTAATTCAAACGAGCGCAACCAGCATTGGCTGGAAATAAAGACTCGTAACCGCGTTCTGGGAAATTAACGAGGTTAAGACGAGAAAGAAAACGAAATAAAAAATTGATTGAATACGATGAGCGAAAAAAAACGCGGACCCGAGAAGAGACGAGAAAAGTGGGAAAAATCGCGGCAGCGAGTCTCGAACGTGAAAACTTGACGTAAATTCGTAAAGAGAGCATGTTGCATTGTCATATTGACGCGATAGAAGCTTTTAAACGCTTTTCTATTGCTTTCCAGAACTTTACACTCAAAAGAAAAACTAGATTCGAGACATGTGCGAAGTATTATTGAAGTGATTTCGAAAAAGGACAAAAGAACGCGCGACGAATTCGAGTGAAAGACTAAAAGAAAGATTCGAAGATTAAAACTTGCCGAAAGAAACTTTCAAAAAGAATGATCGATAACTCTCGAATCGATAAGAAAAGTAAGAATTGCGGATGCATTACATGAAATGTTGCTTTCGATTATTTTTCGCGATTCGTCGGCAACTCGCTGCCTCGATCTCGGAGAGAAATCACACGTTCTGTTTCGCGAATATTTTATCCCCACACTGTTTCTCGTCTCTCGACATCTCGAACTTCTTAGATCTCAGGCTAGGAAAATAGAAGAAGAAAGATGTCTTGCGGGAATGTTCTTAAAGACACTCGCGGTCAAAAAAAAAAAAAAAAAAAGACGAAGGCGAAGTGTGCATAAATACGTATCGATGTCCAACGAGTTTGTCGCCGACTGACCTCGAGAATCTCGAGAATTTCCGCGTCGAGAAAGCGATTCTCTTCCGCCTCGGCGACGACGATTTCCCCTCGTTTACCTCGCGAACGCGAGTTTTCCTCGCGCGAGATCGCAGGATAGCGATTTATTCCAATAAACACACTGCCGACGTATCGTGTGAGCGCGATGATATCGATAATAGCAACATGAGAGAGAAAGAGACAAATAGATAAGGGGAAAGAGAGAGGGAAAGAAAAAGAAAGAGAGAGAATAGACAAAAAGTGAGTAACGAAGGAAATAGAAGCGAAAATCGGGGATTGAAACTGATGTAAGTTTTCACGTTTCGAGATTATTTCTCAGCACTAGAGAGAAATATATTTTATAACAGTTGCCAAGTTTTTGTATAATAATTGACAAGAATGTGTGTGCAAACGCTTGAAAAAAAATAAATAAATAATAATAAACTGTAGCATAGAAAAATCTGAGTTGATTATTAATTTCACGTCTGGTTGCAATCTCCGATGAGAAGCATCTGCTCATGGATCGCGACGAAAGAGAGCTACGGATCGAAAAAAAAAAAGATTTCTGCATAGTTAAGTATCTCCGGTATTATTTTTTCGAGTACGTTGTAAGCGCCACTGCGCCGTGCGATTGTAACTGGACACGAGAAAATCCGGCCGATTCGAATGAATCTCAAAAGTCGACGTTTTTTTTTCTTTTTCGCAGTAACGTGAAAAAATTAGTTTTCTCGTGTTACTGGAAAGTTTGTTGTCGATACTTCCGAGAATATTTTCAATCTTCTTCAGTTTCTCGTTAAAAGTTATTTCAAAGTTGAAATTTTATTTTTCTTTCTACCTATGTAATGTTACATATTAAAATAATTTATTTAAATTAATTTATATAAGTAGCATTTTAATATATGTAGAAAGTAAAAAGAAATTACGGTTGCGCTTCTTCAGAAGATTTTAGAATCAAAGTGACGTGAATCTAAGAAACTCCGGTTCGCGAATCTGAAAAGTTTCTCCAAAACAACTTTTATCATCATCATTATTATTAAGTACATACGATTCGAATCGTTCGAATAATGTGATTTACGTGTCTGAAAAACCGACTTTCGAGAATTGTTTTGGAACGCCTTCACTCTTTTCTCAAATCCCGATAAAATGATATCTTTTTTAAAGAGGCAAAACGAGACACAATAAAACATGTGCGAAATAAATAACCCAAAGTGTTGTACATAAAGATCAGTGCAGTAATATAAATATGTATAAAGATAAGAAATGATACACAACACACACAGAATGGATACGGTGAAAAATAACGATAGTTGAATCAAAAAGAAATATTTCGTTCGACAACATTAGCGAACAATGTTGTAACTGCATGGTTTGAGCGCATGTTATGCTTTGTGTGTTTTCTAGCATTTTTATATGTTTCATTGTGTCTCTCGCGTGCCTTCGTCATATTGTTCGGATTGACATGTACAGAAAAGCGTAAAAGCGCACGCGGTACATATAATTACGTTCTGAGTGTGATTTTAGGTTAAGAGATTTTAGATAGAGTCAGTAGTAGCTTTGACGACGAAATATCTTTAGCAAAATGAAAGAAAAGCGTAGGTTTAATAGCGATTTAACAGCGAGACGCGAGACTAGCGTTTGGTTCTTGTCGAAAGAACTGCAAAAGAAAGATGCACGTGTTCTCTTAATTTTTTTTTTTTTTTTTACTCAGATTTGCTCGCGACAACCACACTCGAAAATAAAAAAATAAAATAAAAAAATAAAAACAAAAAAAAAACAAAAAAACGAACGTGAAGATGCACCGCTTTGAAACGGCGCTGAGCGCGTAAGTTAATTAAGTCGTTAATTAAGTGCTTAGAAACAATGTGTGTGATTCATGAAGGAGAATGTGCTACGGATCGGACCGAAGAGATCACTCTTTGAGAATATTTTCGCCGAATAGCGAAAATATTAGCTTGTCGTAGCGGAGGTAAGGGGCGACAGAACGCGTAGAAAATGTCAACTGTCTCTCGCGATATTTTAATTTTCTTTTATTTCATAAGGATACACTTTATAAATATATCTTCCTTCATTTTTTTTCTGGATTTTCTTTTATTTCACACCTTTCTTATACCTCTCTGAGTTATCCGAAAATTGTGTCTTATATTTCACATACGCCGCAAATTTTATTTACATCCTTTTATGAGAAAACATTCATATATAAAAACATATATAAAACATTTTTTAAACAATTAAATTCTCTATATAATAATATTCTGTTTTTTTAGAAGTTTAATACTAATGTCATATTTTGTTGTCTTGCAATAAATTTAAATTAAATACATTGAAAGAAATAACAAATAATTGGAGAATACTGTAATAGTGAAAAGAAATAATCGTCAAATTAGTAGAAAAATAATATACATATTTATGTGGATAATTTGATAATTTGGAAGAACAACGTCAAAGAGTCTCATTTTTTAAAAGTTTTATGTTTAACAAAGACGAACGATACTTCCGTATACCATATAATTCCGTGATGTGTTGTTGTAAATCCATGTAGCAATAATGCAACGCTCGATAATGAGAGTGCACTTTTGTCGCCGCGTGTTTTCGTCGCGCCAATGTTACGTTCGAAGATCTGACGATATTGCAAATAACATCTGACACTGCATATTCGCGTTATTTCATGATTGGCAACGTCAGTGCCAAGTGTTGGCAAATGTTTCGGCAAACTTGTTGAACGCGTATATAGAGTGCAAAAAATATACGTTTGCTAGAAATCAAGCGGCGAAGTGTAACGCTGGACATAATTGCTACAGTTGAGTCGGATTTTCTTGAAAGATTTTTATACTGGTTATATTATTTGTAAATATATTCGCGCGCGCACGACTGGTCAGCCATTTAAAATCAATTGTACTTATCATATCTTCTCGTACACTAGCGATCAAACCTTCGCCGAACAGACGCGGGGATCTAAGAGAAAAAAGAAAGTTCCCGCATTTATTCCGCGAATTTTTGATAACTAATGTACGTATTCATACACGTTAATGTCGCATTTCAAATCATACACGCGCATCCCGTCGTCGACGTTCTTCTCGCTACGAAAACATCTAGATGAGTCATGACATACTAGGAGACTAACTAAGAGATAAGGAGTCGAGAGATAAAGAGCAATTAAGCAACAGAAGAGACGGTAAACAAGTTTAAGTCTTTACGTGTATTCCACACCAGTAAGTAATGTCGAGTTGCAAAAAGTAGATGGCACATGCGCGAGAGAGATGTACTTTACAATGAAGTTATTATGGAAAAAAGGAAGACAAAATGTATACCAGAAGATGAAAGGTCGAAAGAACGGCGATGATAAATATATATATATATCTCTCTCTGATTTGGCAAAATTTCACACGTAGGTGTCTACATATTCACTCCTACATACATACAGTTTTCCGTATCTCCCTTCCTGACATTTTTTGTGTTCAGTTAAATATTATTGTTAAGTGCAATGTTCCATAAAAATGAGTCAGTTAGTCGCCAATCACGTAAATTGATTTAATTAGCTCGATCAATTTGTTTCGTTGTTTTCGTTCTCTTGTGTCAGAGCGCAAGTTTTATTTCATTGATTGCGCGACAGAAAAAAAAACGTTCGCAAATAAAATTTTGTATTAATTTCTTTTATATCGCAAAAGAATTTTATTATCACGATTCACACAGATCGTGAAAGAATTTTAACGATAGAATGACGAACAATTACATTTCGCGGCGTGTTGTCGTTTAATGAGGCAGCAGAGATGAGCAATTTTATTGTCCGAATATATGTGACGGTTTTTCTGAGATTCGGCAAAATGCGAAAATAGTCATGTAAATTGTACATACTTTTCAAATCTCTCGCGATCGAAAAAAACGCGCCGGAATCGAAACGCCTGAGAAAAACTTGGATAAAAATTTTCTTTCTGTGATGTACAGTTATATTATCAGTTTGTCGCTACCTTTAAAGTGGACCAAGCAGGCACGTCGCAAGTTAAAGGAAGGATCTCAGTTACGTTTACATGATATTCGAACTGAACTGACTGTAAAACTCAAAAGAATGCGTTTCGCGATGTTTCGAGTCGTATTTTTTATTCTTGTGTCTTTCGCGCAAGGAGAAGGAATGCCTCGATGGGTCGATATCCGGCAACTTGATGGACTCGAGAGAGAGAGAGACGAGATAAAAAGATTCTTGTCGCTTTCCTATTTGTAGGGATAGTCGTAGAGGTCAAAGATTGTGACGATTTGTCATTAGTAACTAAGAGGCCTTAATATTATCCGCGTTTATGATTATTATTATCGTCATCATCATTATCATTATTATTATTATTATACGTATGTACAATTTAAAGGTAGTGCGTTTACAAATGTGTAAGAGAATCATTGTTGTACATACATACTCGCCTCGGATCGAGCGCGACTTTCTTCGATTTTCTGCCAATCTTTCGCATAAATCATTTCCTCAGAATCTAAGCGACACATCAAATATATCCGATCTCTCTTCATTTTATCAAATTTTAACGAAAGCGGATGTATGTACTCAATATCGTATTTAAGTAAAGGAGATAGGGAAATTTTTATTTGCGCATTTTCATCGAAAGTTGTGAAGTAGTATATGAGACAAAAAGAAATGAAAGAAGTACGATTTGCATCTTTCCCGATACGAGAAAAAAAAATTTTTTTTTAATAAAAAATAGAAGTCGCATTGAGAATAAGATACATGAGAAAAAATTTTTCACAAAATCGAACGAAGTCGCTATGATTGTAAAGAAACATTATTTCCGGGAGAACACGAAGAGAAACAAGCAAGCAGGACACAAACCCGGGCCGACTGTATAAATACTCAACGATCCTTCGGAGGACTTCGAGGGGATATTCGCGTACCTTGAAAGTAGCCCGAAGCCTTTTCAACGTTTTTAGCGTTTAAGCGATCGCGAAGCTGTCGATTGTACATACAATACGTAGAGATATAGGACGTAGATACACTCCTCGCTCTCAAAGAACACGCGAAAGTGCTCTCGAGAGCTTTCGTCGTCGTGTAGGCTAGAAAAAGAAAAGCGAAACAAAAACGTTTTTAGCGATTAGGCGAGTCCGCGCGACCTGAAGGAAGATTTTTTTCCTCACGCGATCTCGCTGCGATTCTACGCGCAACTCGGACAACAATTTTGATCCTCGAAGTGATATTAAAAAAAAAAAAAAGGATCTATCGGTCTTTAGAATGCGAAGAAGCGGATCGGTGAATTATGACAAAACGGCTTTTCGCGTTCTATTTTTTTGCGCGAACAATATTACATATATTCGTGTAGAACATAGCAACAATCGTGGTATTTCGACGAGTTTGACGATCGCTGATCGAGCCTTCGGGGATTTATGCGATCACGAGAAATTTGAGATTATCGCGACAATGTGTAAGATATTTCAGAGAAAAAGAAAGAGGAAAAAAAAGAGAAAGAAAGAAGCTTCGTGGCGGAGTACTGTTATTTTTTATAAATATTACTGGATGCGAGATTTTTCAAGCGCGGCAACCACGCTCGATCTTTGATCATCGACTCTCCGGATTCATGTTCTGCGTGTCTCTCGTTCTTTGATGTTTTCGTGCGTCTTGTAAATATACATAGAGCTGTGTATAGTTTCTCGTCCGTGATGCTCTCGCTCTTATACACACATAAGCGTAACGACCAAATATAATCACCTGCAACTTACATGTCGATATTCTGATAAGGTGAAAAAAAAATTAATCTCATCAAGATGCTAGCGCGGTTTTTAGCAGAAATTAATCTTCGTCACTAGCACAAAAATAACTAACGAGAAACTTTTTAATATAAATGTATTAGAAGATAAAATAACAGAATTAGACAGAGACGTAGAAGGATAAATTTCTCAATACATATGTGGCATAATAATGATGTTAATAATCTCTTACTTCCCGGGACAAATTCGGGAAAGTTATACGAAAACTTTATCTCGTAAGGATTTTAAACGACAAAATATAAAAATATAACAAATCAATTAACGCGCGCTTAATTATCGTTGAGCTGAAATTACGGCAGTGTAATTAGTAATTAGTACAAATAAATAAATAAATAAATAAA
>QVNV01004284.1:0-13771 GCA_014825455.1 Pseudomyrmex pallidus | reverse complement strand
CATTCCGAGCAGTCTTTTATCCGTGCGCACTTTGAATGATTAGCAATTCGCGATAAAATTCAGACCGAAGTTCTAAAGGTAAGGAAGTTGTGAAGGAAGTTTTAATTTTTTTAATTGTCGTTAAAATAATTAAGGATTTTTATATGCATTTGATGCGCGTAAATTATATTTTAAGTAAATCATATTTTTTTAAAATTAAAACTACGCGCGCAAAAAAAATTTCGTAGTAGGAAAATTTTCCAACGAGAGAGAGAGAGAGAGAGTTGCATTCCTCGCGTGACGAGTCAAGGCAGACACGTGGCTCGACGGATCGTCAGCTTGACTTCTCTCAATCGGTCAGCTTGAGCTGTTCTCTTTGCGGAACGGTTCCGCATCGCGATTCGCGATCTCGCCGCGACCTAAAGATTCTCAAAGAACCCATTTATATAAGTAATGAGCTCGCGAGGTGATTTGCGCCGCGAATCTCTCGCTATGGTGTTTCTATTAGTTTCTTGTTGCGGAATAGAACAAGGAGAGGTCTTATAAAGTTGCCACGCGAGGGGGGGGGGAGTTTATCTGGATTGAGCAATAAAAGCAATTTCCACAACGAGTTTGACTTGCCTCGCGCGCAACAATAGTTAACGCATTTTATAATTTCAATCAATTGTATAAAAATATACTGTAAAAGACACGTAAAGTACCAGCCGTTGTATTAATTATACAAAAATATAATTAATAACAAGATGTGTATATAAAACTGGCGATTCGATAAAACACGTGCGCCATTCGTGAAACGATCCTTGCTCTTCTCGCCGTGAATGGCGATGTTGCGCGAGAAACAGGATCGGGTAAGAAAAATTCGACGTAGGAAGAATACGAGAGTCTCGGGTGCCCGCGACGAGAAGAAGATATGACGAAGAAGGGCGCAGCCTTCTTCGTGAGAAGAAACCGGGAGCCGTTTCGCGGCTTCCATCGACCAGCTGAGAAGAATGAAGGTCGCTCTCTCGGCCACACGGCCGGGCTTCCACAAATAGCCACTACACGCGCTCCTCTTCTTTGTTCGTTAATCGTCCCGAGAAAGCAATTAGATCCGCAGCCTCGCATCAACCTCGAATTTATCCCTCACTCCCGGGGTGGTTTTGTCGTCGTATTAAAAAAAATCTTTCCACGCGAGAGCAAAACGAGAGGAAAAAAAATATATTAGCTTCTTTCTCGTGGTGAACGTAAGTCAAGTTCGGTTTTTCAGTCTCTCCCGTTGACGAGACGTTGATAAAAGCAGCACAGGAGGCATCGAACTTGCGCTTTCGAATCGTCTGGGCGCCTTCTTTCGGAGCGATAAGGGAGAATACTCTTTTCTCTCCGTAGAGAAAATCCAATTAGGAGCAAATCTCCACTCGGTTTCCTGAATAAACGTGCTTTCTCGACAATTTGTACATAAGTATTGGCAGCTTCGAATAATTGAAGAAAATCGTATACACATTTGTTACCTTCAAACATTCCGCTAAAGAAAATTTATATACAATCGATGTAACATTAAATTTCTTTTTTTCAATAATATATTCACCTTCGTTCTTTAAACGCACTGCTTGAGAACTTTGCGGATAAATTGCAGCTTCCATATATGCGCGCGGTCGCGAAGGACACATTCAAGACTTAATATAATAACAACAACAATCTTTTTTCGAAAGGACGAGATATGTTGAAGCAAACGCGCGCGAGAGAAAGAGAGGAGCGATTACGTCTAAAAAAATACACCTTCGATACCTGATTTCAACCTGCTTCTGAGTCATCCCCGTATACTCACACAGAACACGCATGGGCGCGCTTTGTGGAAACGTTAATTCGACGTAAAATACCTGTTGATTTGACTTTCGTCGAATTTCGTCCGCGGTCCATACACGTGCGGGGAGAAATTGGCGGTGACTCAAAAAATTGTGCAATTTTTGAGATTTTTAAATCTCTACGTATTATCTTGTTCATTCCCGATGATACAATTTCATCCTGTCGAGAGGCCGGGATTCTCGCTCTCTTCCTCTCGAGCGCACCCGATTCACTCCCCCATCAACTTCATTTCGCGAATGACCGCGATTAAACACTCGGCGGCGGAGCGTAAGCGAGTGGCACGCAGAGTGGTATGATTAATCCTCACGAATTACACAGTGCGTCGTTATCGGTCCGTTAACGATTATACGCTAATGCTCGCCCCCGCCCGCACGCGTCATTATACAAAGCCCGGGATTGATGCGGAACGGGCGGGCGGTCGCGCGCGTGCACTTCTCTTTCTCTTTCTCTCTCTCTCTCTCTCCGGCTGATGCTGCTGAAAACGCAACGAGATGCGACTCATTCAACCGGAAATTCACGGCTGTACAATAATCCCGAGCCAAAGTGTGGCTCGCATTCCGCCGCCGTCGGCGATTAACGGCAATGCCGATTTCCTGCGCGTTTCCATTTTCACGGCTACACAGACGCGAGAGCGCGACAGTTTATAATCGCAATAAAAGCGATTAATTAGGATGTAATTACGTGTATATTTGCGCGCTGTACGTCATGTTGCTTTTTTTATTTTTTTTAGAGTAGATGATATTGAGTTTTAGCGCTAGTTTTTTTCCCGATATATATATATATAGGCTGACAAATATCGAGATCGAACTGTAGGTGCGCAGATTTTGCGCCTACGTGATTTCGGAGTGTTGCAAAAAGTATGCACACACACACACACACACAGACGTACACTCGCACACATCGCGCGCTATACGTCGTGTCCTGTTGGTCGCGAGTGTGTTGCCGTCTCCAACACACTCCCATCGCATTGCATTCACGATATTCACCATGGACTGTAGCCACGCTGCTAAAGTCCCGGGACTGCAGGCGCGACTATAGTGTTTAACAACCGGCTTGCGAGTTAGTTGATTCGCGTCCGCCAGCAAGGCGAGACTCGTTCGAATCTCTTTGTTTCGCGTTCCATTTCGAGAATTTGCGTTTTCTTCGCCCAAAAGTGATTATTTTTTAGATTGAAATTCGACCTGTGTGACATATGTTGCTATAAAATTGTAGGAACAAAAAGAAAGAACGTAAAAATATTGCACATGTAAACGTGCAATTTAAAGAGATTTGGTTATATAGCGTGTGATGGAGAAACGTAATTCCATCGGATTGTTTATCGTGCGTATGAAGTTTTAAATTTTCGCGGCGGTTTACTAGTGCGATGTAACAACTGTATTTTATTAAAGTAATTCGAGCGGACACAATTATCGAAACTAAACGAATACACGCAAAATTAAATTTTCGTTCATATTCCGACTATGGATGCAGTCATCCGACAACCGTATTCAATATGTTGTTCGATTCCGAGTTTGATACGCTTTATCGATGCTGCTCGTTGCGGCAATCCAATTACAAACAAATCTGAAAAAAAAAAACTTTAATTAGAATTTGTAACTCGTCTTCAGTTTTCTTCTCGGTCCCTTTAATTTTTCTCACATTAATATGCAATATATTGTGAAATGTATAAAATACAAGTATCTCTCTCCGACTATCTCGTTAGCGTTAAAAGCGCGACGATACGCGCCTTTGTCTGCGTCTCGCATGCTTCTATAAATAATTCCGATCGTCGGGACGGTGCAGGAGGCGAAGGTGTTGCGCGCGTCTCTCTCGTCGATTTGTGCGATTTTGTTTCGGGAGGGGGAGGGAAGGGCTATAAAGAACGCGCTCCAAAAACTAATTTTCCAATAAAACTCGACAAAAAATCAAATTGAAATCTCGTGTTTCAAGAATCTCGCGTTTCACCTAAAAAAAAAAACAAATGTCAGAACGGATATAAATTACATAAAATCGACAGCTGAATTTTTCGCGCGTCCTTGAGAGGAAGTACTCGATCGCGGTCGATCGCGCGTTTGCAAATTGACAGTGAAGTGTTCGAGAATGCAGGTTTACGTCAGCGACCGAACGATTGCTCACTTTAACGTCTCTCTCTCCTTGAGGGCACAGAGACATATCTTCTATCGCGCGCGCGAATGTTTGCAGATTGCACGACGAGTGTGTACATTACGATTCACACGCAACGTGCGTATCTACGCCTTCGAGCGATCTCCGAGAGCGCACCGGCGGGTTAAAATCCGATAACAAAATGGAGATTCGAATCGATGGAAAAATATCGTAGCAATTAATTACTTATCGATTTCTGATTTGCAAGTTTTTTTTGCGACCGGAGAATAGAAGTACCGCGCGTGCGCATTTCTTCCGCTTTTTAAAGCACGGATCGTAAAGTTATACACGCCTCGCGGATGACCCAGAGTCCAGCGCGATCGAGCATGAAATCAATTCGCAGCGAAGCCGAGAAGCCGGTTAGCCAATATATATAATATATATTCGAAGGAGAATATACTCGTCGTCGAATTAAAGCGAGCAAACAGTTTCATCAATCCTTTCACTACCGGTACCTCGCACCGCGCGCATTATTACGCATCCTCTGTGTTTCGCCGAGCGACCATTGCGTCGTGTTGCATTCGCACAATAGCGAGAACAACGCACGGAGTTCGAAATGACAGAGCTCGTTTCGCAGAAAATTTTCCCGTCGTGCCATAACATTCTTTCGTTGCGGGATTAATCGAAGTCAACGACGCGCGAGTTGTTGAAATCAACGATAAAAGTCGCTCCGTTCCAAGGACGACACAGTTGTTTCCGAAGATGACCTCATCGCGATCAACAACTTCAATTGTCGCAATCGCCGGGCGAATGTATCTTTAAGTTAGCTTTCCTTTCATACAAGAATACATTTGCACCTATATAAAAATAAAGTGCTACTTAGGGTGCTAATTACGTGCTCAATTTAAAAACTTGGTGCTCGACTCGTTTGGCAACAAATTAAAATTACACTAGGGGAGGCTGATTCGACGTCAAACTGGCCCGCACTTATATAAAAATTAAGTAGTAATTAAGTGCTCAATTCAAACATCATGGTCGGTTCTCATCCTGACCGATAAGATTCACATCTTCGTAGGTTAGGTTAGGTTCACACCTGGGTCGTTTAGGTTGACGTCCTGACCGGTTAGGTTTACATCTCAATTGGTCAGGATGTCAACCTAACCGACCCAGAAGTGAACCTAACCGGTCAGCATGTCAAGTTAAGTTCATACCTGAGTCAGTTATTACCATCTAATAAGCACTTAATTTTTATATAGATGCGTATGTGTTTTTGTTTGAGGGGTGAGCTATCTTGAGAGACATGCCGGGCTATACGGTCTCTCCGCGACTTCAGTTTGTCCTTTTGAACAAACACGAGAGAGATTGAAACTTGTCGCGGCGTTTCTCTCGAAATCGTAGCTTTCCTCGGAAAGCGTGATTTGGCAAGAGGCGCGGAGTGGAGTCTCGCCTCAGTGAGGATGGACGTGGGGCGATTAAATATAATGAGTCGCGTGACGCAAACCGGAAAGGATAAATAGACGACGGATGCTCCTCGGAATCGACTTCTTCGTCGTGAGGAGGAAGCGTAAATTATTATATTCGTCTTCTTCTCTCGGTCTCGTGTCTACGCGTCGGAAAATAAAATCGACTAAACCGACTACGTGTGGCCACCTCTTATAGGGCGCAAAATATTGAAATATAAATCTTTGAAGTATAAAAAAAACCTACGAAATTAGTCTCCATCGCGCGCAAAAAACGATCGAAAATTTGTCGATCAGTGCGTAAGAATTTTTTAGTGATTTTTTTCTTTCAGCAATAAATCGCGCGAAATTCACACTCCGTTGAAAGTTTCGGGAACACCCAGTATGCTGAACGCTAAATTTAGACGAAAGAATTTCCGCGGTATCCAGCTTGAGGCCATTCGCTCTTCGCGACTTCGCTTTTACTTGATTTTCGCGAAACGAGCTTAAGTCAACGTCTTCTTTCCTCGAAGATTTTCACGTTTGCACGCGCGCGTGTCTCCGAATCGCGCGAGGATGATCGCGCGCGTATGTCGCGGAAGATATGTGCGCGCGTACAGTAAAACCGCGTAAGAAAGGATGCTCATCACGAAGTACACCACGATCTTACTGCGATCCACCAATCAGCACATTATCAGGTGAGATAATTATATTACGTCACTTTTTTTTAAATTTATTTAGCAGATTGTTGAGTCGAAATATCCTGCGGAACATTTCTCCATGAATTTTCCCTCTCTGTGTAATTCGCAGCACCGCCTCGTCGCGCGATAATTATGTCTCATAATTAATAAGAACTCTTAACGATACCAAGAGTCTCTAATTGGACGGCGGATTTAATTTCGACCATTAATCCCTGGCATAATCGAGTTCTCCGGGAGCTGGTTTCTTCGACTTCTCCAGGCAGAGGAACGCTTAGTATTCGGGAATCGTCCGATGCATATTTAAACGAGCGAGTGGAATGGAAGTCGCCGTCGTCCTTTCTCTCTCCTTCTCTATGTTGAGATTATTAAATTCTCCGAGGGAAAATCTCCCGCTTCGCGCGAGAGAGAAACGTCGTCGTCGTCGTCGTCGTCATCTTCCGGAAATCGTGAGATTTCCCGTATTCACGTGAATTAATTCGGTCTATTCTTCTCGTTTATGTTTTCCGATTTGAATTTTTCAACGATAAATAAATCCTCTTATTATTTTTTCTATGTGCGACATTTATGACATTCAATGCGTATCACTCATCATTGCTCGAATCCCCCAGAACGATTTTATGGCGCCTAATTAAAGCGAAGTAACGGTATCCCGTTTCTCTGTTTTCGCGAAACCATAGGAGGTTTGTCGCTCCACGAAATGGAGGGAGGAAAAACCAATAAAGGGCACGATTCATTTTTTTTTCTCTCTTTCTCCTCCTCTTCCTCAGGAACGACGGGATATCGAGCCTCGGAAGTCTTCCCCGATCGATCCCCGTGTGGACCACGGAGGGGACAATTTATATCCTCGATAAATTCCTTTCGCTTTCATTAGCGGCCTTGTCCGGTCTATCCCTCCCCTCCCCCCTCCGGGGGAGGGGGTGCCGGCACGTATGCGATCAGAGGAAAGATTTACAATGCCCCGAAATTCACCTTGATGCACATTCTATCGAACGCGATTCGAACTTGGACACTAATGACGTGTTTAAAAGAAAATAAATAAAATCCTCATCTCGAGAAAATTACGGCAAAATTGCGTTAAATAGGTTTATCGCCTTGAAACGAGCGGTAAAACGTAGGTTGTAGTTTCTTACAATACTTTTTGATCCTGAAAGCGGAACTGGAGCGTGATAATCCGCGCAATACTCGTTTTTGCAGTTCAGACAAAATGGGATTAGGAATAATTGAACATCCGCGCGATAGAAACTCGTGTTATACGAGACTGGCTTTTTGCATATTAGTCGGTGAACGCAAACGGAATATACATTCGGCAGCGGTAACGACGCCTCGTTAGAGAACCCTCACAATTCGACGATCCCCGTGTTGCAACCCCGTAGACGTAATTAGGAGAGCTCGTAACGTCGTTGTTTTCCGTTGCCCTCGCTTAGGAAAAAAAAAAAAAACAAAATTAGGTACAGACGTGACATGCGCAGACAAATTGCGAATTGATTACTCGATCGTTTGTCACGGAGCGGCGATTCATCTTGTGTCTCTCTCTCTCTCTATCTATCGGCGACGCATAAAATAGAAACGATCAAATCAGTGCAGGAAATAAAATTTTTAAATAAAATATATATACAGTTTTAAGAATTATATTGAAAAGTTTCAGAAATTTATTGAAATAAATAAAGTTCTGAAATTTTACGTATTTCAATAAATTGTTATTGTATACAAGTCACAGTCGAGAGTGCGCGAGTTTTCTTTTAAACAATCTCTTCCGGTGATTTAATCATGCGGCAAAGGGTCATCTCCATTCATAAGAGAGCACTGTGTATGTTATTATACACGATCGATCGAACGGAAGGTCATTGTCCCCCTCTGGCAATCGGTTTAAAATATCTCGGCGAAGGTAATTAATCGTGAGGGATATTACAATCGACTTAGCGGAAATTTATAATAATGGCCGTCCACATGAAGACATTATTAATGCTTTATTATTAACGTTGTATCGCGATGCAACGTATCAATTATTATATTACCACATTCGCGAAATTGATTTTATTGCAAAATTGTTCTTCAGAAAATTATCTAAATGTATTGTAGAATAAAACCTGGAAATTTTTCTTTGTGGTTTATAACGACTTATTAATAACGAAATATTAATTTCAACCGCAAACAGAATATTTTTTTTATTAAGGTGATAACAATACACAGTTTCCTTCGCTTTCGTCTCGTTAAAATCGAGTCGCGAGTTACAAGGGAAAAAAAGTTTTCTCAAGTGGATTTGCGAATTTAAAGTTAACAGTCTCCGTATGAATTGGTCCTTAAATGTCGTCGTCGGGGATTTCCACGGGGGTTTTCACGGATTCTGGAAAACTTTTATATTGCAACCTAAATTGCTCGAGGCTGCCCTTGGCACGCGTCAATGGTTACTTTTTAATTAAAAGTTTCGCTTTTAAAGCGACCTTTTGTGCGCGCGCGTTGCGTATCGGACACGGTCCCGTAAATTTGGCGACGTGCCCGAAACGCGTTTCAACACTCGAAACATAAGCCATTAATGATTATTTATCTCTCTCCAATCAGAGAACTCTCGTACAAATAACTTCAAAATCAATATCCGCGTGTACTATACAAAAAAAAGTCTTTTTCTTTACGAGTTATGAGTTATAAAAGAAACTTGTTCTCAGTTATGCATTAAAAAAACGGTGGATGTTAATTAATTTATTGGAACGTTGTTCTCACAGTGTGATTTCTCCGCGGAGATCTGCGTTTTTCACCGCGGGTCGTTTCTCACAGACAGCTTTTCCCCGGGAAAGATACGTCCCTGGGGCGGGCAGCGGTAGCGAGAGCTCGCTATTAAACCCGTGGGATAAGACCTGGCACTTCACTTGGTGCGTTCGTTCTAATTAAATTATTCCGAAACGCGTAACCCGCTGTGTGGCACTTCAGCAGACGTTTATAAGCTTCTGTGCGTCTACACGTACGCGAAGACGCGAACACACAGACGCGCGCATTTGTGTGTGTCTCTTTCTCTCTCTTTCTGTGCGGTGCGGCGACAGCAAGGCTTGTGAACTTGTAAAAGAGGAAAATCGTGTCCTCTCGGAATTTCGGATGATTGAGTCGCGTCTGTCATATTCGTCGTATATATGATAATATACTGAATAATTAGCTGTCACTCCCCTCTGTGTTATTATTATATATATGATAATATACTGACTATAATTAGTCTGTTGCTCCCCAATGTTGTATTATTAGTTCGGACAGGTAATGTCGATTATATTTAGGTACAACACGTCAAAATGACGAATATTTCAGAAATGCAATCTATTTGTTAGAAATATTCTGAGTGGTTTTTATTTTAACAAGACGTACAAAAGTAAGCGTGAAATATCAGACAACTTTGTTGCTGAAAACCTTTTCTGTTAATTAATTATTTAAATATTAAAGAAATTAAAAATAACGAACAAAACGCGTTTCTTCAAACGCCCGTCAAATTGACGGATGTGGTGAAACTAGATGTACGTTCAACTCTGATTCCGTTCTAGTGTTATTTTTATTTATAAAAGTAACATTTACAATTGACTGAAAGATATTTTAAAAAGCGATATATTTATAATTGAGAATTTAAATACTAAGATTTCATCGCGCGTCCCGATATGGAAAAATAAATTTCACGGTCTTCCTTCCTTCGACAACGTCTCACTCGCCGTTGTCGAAGTCGGCAGCACGTGAAGGAGGCATTTTGCGTTTTCAATGCGGCGCGAGATTTTCCGATTCAAAAAGCAATCAGCCAAGACCAAAGGCAAAGGCGGGCGTTGCCGCGTACGTGACGCGATTTTCCTCTCTGTGCCTGAGAGAGAGAGCTTGAAGATGATTTTTCCATCGCGTCTCTCTCCCCCCGTCTCTCGTACTTTGACAGAGACGAAGCTCGAGATATGACGGATCGTGCGGAGAAAGAAAAAAACGGCGGAGGAACGTTGAGGCGCGTGGCAGACGACAAATCGTCGCGTAGATGCGAAACGATATACGCGCGCCGCGGTATTACCGCTAGGCGAAGTTCCTCTTATTTCATTTTCTCTTTCTCTCTGTCTCTTCTCCACCTCGCAGTTGTGTCCAATCACCGTACATAAACTCTCCAGCTCTTCGACAAATAAGATGGCGAACGAACGAGCCGATATTTATCACGGAACGCCCATTACCGGCGAGCGAGAATACCGAGCGATTTTACCGCCGATTCGTCTCGATTCGCGGCGAAACGAGTTCACGGGACGCAATAAATTAGTATCTATGTTTGTCTACATTGGCGCGTGAATGACGTCGCTCTCTCTCTCGCGCGCGCGCGCGAAACGCTGAATCACTTAATCTGAAAATAATCTGAAAAGTCGACACGCTGGTGTGTGAACGACGAATTCCGTTTGTAAGAGACTCTCAGAGAGCAAATGTTACAAAAGAAAAATAAATAGTATCTACACGGTTTTTAATTGTAATTAAAAAGCGCGATTTTAATTTAAGTCAAGACGGGAATGAAACTGAAAATTACGTTGCAACATTTACGGCGGCGTCGCGTATATTCGCGCAAATTTGTTATGCGACAAGCTCGCGACAATTTTTTTTTTTTTTTGCGGAGGGAAAGTTATCGTTGACTGCGACAACACGTGTTCTTTGTCACCGTCGAGAGAAAATGTGTAACGTGGAGAAAACAATTAATTGTTATGCACACGCATGCAACGTGTGTGTCGCACAACCACGCCACACAATTACGTGTATAATCACCTCGCTGAAAATTAGAGATCGCCTTGAGCGATTATAATGCTGAAGTAATATTGTAGTCAGAAATAATGTCGTAGTTTTGCACCATTTTTTTTTTTTTTAATATTACTTGAAGAAACGAAGGAAAAGAATTTTTTTCCTTCTCGCAAAAAAAGAAACGAGCTGGCGTTAATTAAAATTACTGTTTTGCGCTGGAAAGAGCACAAAAGAAACATCTCCCTCTCTCGGTGGAGATTATTTTCATCTCTCACGGCATGTGTGGTATATATATATACATATATATATATATATATACACGTGTATGTATATACACGGAGATGATTATACTTGTGACAGCACACTCGTCTCCCCATAATTCTGCCCCTGCAACCCTTTGGTTCGGTCCCGGTGGCGCTATTACGCGCTACGAAGCAAGAGGAAAGAAAAAAGAAAAGCTCTCTCCGATAGAAAGTTCGCGCTCTACTCACACACGGGAAAACTCGCTCGTGAACGACAAAGCAGACGGTTTTTCGTGATCTCTTTACGACCCTTTGAGTCGGGCCGTCTCCTCTGCAATCGGGAATTTTTTGACATTTGCGCTCTTCCGCGCTTGCTGAATTTTTTATACACTGTGTTTCTTTTTTCTCTCTTTTCTTTTATACTATACATTTCTCTTTTTAAAACCAATATTTTTCATATTTGTCGAGACACGAAATGCACGGTTAAAGTTGCGATGACTGTATGAGATCACTGCTATCGCGTCTAACTCCTCATCTTAGACTTTGAACGGCACACATATAATCCCTCGAATTTATTCTCCCGTAAAGTTCGCGCAAAACCGTATATGATACATATATATATATATAGTCTTCTACTTTTCTCACTTCACCCGTTTACGGGAAAACTATATTTTTCCGTACCGGCGAAAAAAAATTCCCGGAGAAACTTGGGAGACGAGAAAAAGTTTGCACGAATTTTTTTCCGACACCTGAGTCTCGTATACTTTTAAGGGACGTTCGCATTATACCTCGACGGAGGGAAGGGTGGAGATGGCGCGAGAGAATGGTCTTACGAGGATTTATTTTCAATCTGACAATATAAGTGTTATATTGTAGAGAGCGTGGAGAAAATATACGCGACACGTCTGAAAAGAATCTTTTCTCGCCGTCAACGATAATTTCTGGCGAAAGTCTTTCTGGTGTATGCGAAAGCCCCCGAGCACCATTCAGGTCCCGGCATTGATCCGTCCCGGGCACTTCTTCGGGCCGGGAGACGAAGAGTACATAGATATTCTTAAGTCGCGAGAGGAGATCGCGCGCGGCTGGATTAGAAGGGCGGGTTGTAAAAGGGGATAAGGGAGAGAATCGTCTCGCGAAAAAGCAAGAAGCACGCCGTCGCGCCGGGGCGGAAGAGATTTGTGGCGAGGGCATGGATTTTACTGACGCGAGAGCAAGCATCGCGTACTACCCCTCTCCCCCTTTTCTTTCTCTTTTGCCACGGTTCCTCACGGTTGCCGTGAGAAAAAGTTATCACGCCGGGAGACCCGGAAGACAAACGATCATTCGCAAAGAGCCCCGCGCCAAATTGCAAAAAGCAAAAGCTGCGGAGCCTCGCGATCGAGGAGGTCAAGTCAGAGAGAGAACTCGCGGAAACGATATCTCTCGATCGAATCGAACAAATCGCCGAAGCTCGTCTGTTCCTTTAGATAAACAAATTGCGTGATGTTTTGTGACATTAAATATTTCTACTATTGTTTTTTTAACTTTTGACATTTTATAATTTTGTGTGTTTCTATAAAAAAAAAAATGTGAGTAATAAATTTTACATTGTCGAGAAAAAACATCACGTCTCGATATCTAGCGTTAAAATTACGTCGAATCAGGTGGTTGTTTCCGGAAGGTTGAGCAAATCGATCAAGCGCGAAAGGCATTTACGATTTCCAGTGTCCGAACACGAAAGAAAGTCTCTCTCTTCCTCTCTCACCGCGTCGCCGGAAGAAAAAGCTTTTATTACCACCCCATTCACTCCATTCGGAGGAGGGAAGGGAGGATGAAACGTGCGGCCATATATACAGAATGAACGGTATGAAACTCTCAAACCTGCACGGTAAAGTGCTGGTTGTTTGATCAAATAAATTTGATCGACATTCAAATTAAAATGCGGAATAACACGCGCGCGTCTGAGAGCATAACGTAATGGAGTATCGATTTGTATAGTCAGATATATTGGCCTTTGACATATATCGACATTACTGTCTTTTTGACCCTCGCCCGTGACGTTCGTTAATACACTTCCTCTTTCCTCTTTCTCTCGTTCTTTCTCTCTCTTTCTCTCGGAGGACCGAGGACAGTGAGGACGGCGACGGTTGGGATGACAGGACGGTCCAGACGGCCGTAACAGATGCTCGCAACGGTGTCGGTTCATCACCGACGACCGGTCCGGATGGGCCGCCGCTATGGTGTCCCTGACGGCGACGGGGCCGGGGCCACATCGAGCATCCTCTAGAATGAAACGACGGCGCCTCGCTGCTTTGCACGCGCTTGCGCGTCTCCGACGCACCCAGCCGCCTCTCCTCCTGCTCCCTTTCACGATACGATACGCGACGGGGGACCCTCATGGATACCCCTCGTCTCTCGTGGCCGGCAGTCGCTGGCGTTTACTCGGAACGCGTTTACGGTGACGTCGCGACGCCGCTCGCAGTGCGTCGCCGACGGGCGTCCCGGCGCGTCCTCGTCGCCGTGTGTTCCTCGTCCTTGTGTGTTTCACGTCGCGTTCGATAGTGCGTGTCGGATCGAGTGCGTGAAAAGGGAAAAACAGAAAAAAAACGGGAAAAATCGAGAAAGAGAGAGGAACGGAGTTTCTTCGATTTCCGGTGGACTCAGGAAGATCTGTGACGTTGTAGCGCGATTTAGGTTCGAACAACAGAGTCCTAATCCTCGATACAATATTTATATAGGTATTTCCTCTTAGAGACAACAACTTGCCGGTCTCGATAATATTGAT
>QVNV01004283.1:0-18656 GCA_014825455.1 Pseudomyrmex pallidus | reverse complement strand
ATATATATAATATACAAAATATTTCCTTTGTATCATATACTCTATCGTGTGGGCGCCTTCCCGTAAAAACCTATATATAATATTTTACATCTGAAATGTCCATTCGGGCTTTGACCGTTGTTCCGCGCATTGTCCAGTCCAATCTGAGGACCGTTTGTGCTTCGGGCTCTTTGATTATAACATATATATATAATAATCAGAAAAAAACTTTTTAAAATATTAAGGTTGATTTTTACTTTACTCAGCGAAGATGAAACCACGAGCTTGTCTGTCAAGAGAAAAATCGTGTGTATTATCCGGGAAGTGTGTACATAAACATAGATGATGCGTATGTAACAAGTGAGTGACTCTCCGATGGAAACTGCTGGTTCAAACGTTGTAATTATATGCAATTAAGCGTTTTTCCGGTTGCCGGTGAACAGTTTGTCAAAGAATCTTGCGTAAGAATTACGAATAACATACATATTCATGACTTGTGTAGGCCGGTATTCATAATCGAATCTTTTATTCTTGTAAATCGTCTCAAGTTTATATTATTCCATTTGATTAGCTACAGAGCATCTGAAAGTGAACGCCTATATACATATATAAGATCCGACTTTATAAATATTGACCTTGTTATACTATTGCAAAAATTGAATATTTACAGATTTCCTATGTAATTTACAATCACACTTCTTTGAATAATTTCATATTTCTAAGAAAATGATGCAATTACATGCATAAATATATGCATGTACAATGAGACATGTAATCCTTTTTTAGATGTATACGCAATTTACGGATAATCAACGACGTAAATAATTCAAATTGTAAATTTGTTTTTTTTTTGCTCTCGCCAAGAAAAAAGGTCTTGCGTATATGAAAAGAGAAAAAAATATAATCGTATGATCATAAGATTATATGCAAGTGATCAGATCCGTGCCAAATTTGGATCTGATTTATATGATTATATAAAATCATATATAATCTTGTGTTTCTCGGGAATACATTCGATATAATATATAATATAATATAATAATATAATAAATATAAGATTCTTATGTAAATTTATCTTCAGATGCTCTGTGTCTTAAACAACTCGAACACTATTTGACAATAAACTTAAGACGCGATCGTAAATACAAGATCCGATTATGAATATTAACTTCTATTTGTTAAATTATATTAAATTTAAAGCACACGTGCGCGGTCTGTACGAAAAATGCGGGAGAAATTCGAGCTCGACTCTTGGCTTCATCCGAAATAAATTTTCGAATTGAATTCAGTTTGAAATTACTATATGTAATAATATTGACGTTTAAAAATATATTTTGCGCACATACTTCTTGCACATTTGTAGATTTGCACAGTTGCATTTACATCAGGAATGAGATTGAGATGATCTCATGTTGATGATTGTATACACACTCACAATTTTTTGCTATTATATACATAAGTATATGCATAATATATACATCACACAACACCAGATATGAAATTTGTTCCTATATGAAGATTCCTTTTTTTTCCCGGTGATTTTCTAAAGGTCACACTGTACTACACTACTTTCAAACCGAATTATGTTACAATCTCTTTCTCACTATATTTTCATGTGTACAAACCTGCATAAAATATCGCACTCAAATTTACGGGATCACTGAAGACCGCGGTTAATTGGTAAATAATTTATGTCAAAAATAAATGACTGTCATCGTCCAGACGTATATTTTTTTTAAACTTTGAAAACACTATACCACAAAACACTATATCAAAACCGAACACTATACTAAACCACGGAATAACTGACGCTTTTCTGTAAGCGCGGAACGCTTTTATATTCCTCCCTCCACTCCTAAGTAACATCTATGTTAATAAAGATGATGACTATAAACGTGTGTAATGAAGAAACATCTTTTGACGATTGAAAAATCACAATACATCATTAAAAAACAAATAAAAATAGGAGTGTCTGTAGGCGATCATATGGAACCAACACAAAATCACGCTTGCGCATATATGTATTTGTTTACACGCGTAATAAGCGCGCGAGACAAATTTACTGCGTAATGTTTTTTATGAATAAAATAAGAGTCGCAGTCTGTTCTAATTAGTCAAAAAAAAAAAAAAAAACGGTTTAAAAAACAAATCATAGTGATATTTCTAAGGATAACACTGACTGTGAAAATCAAGTAGTAAAGACAAAGATCAAGTAGTAAGACAAAGTAATTTATTGTGACAATGGTCAATAACAAAGCTTTCGACCGTTGGTTTTTTTTATATTTATATTTTTTGTTAATTTTTGTAGTACATTGAGAAAGATCTAACCAAAAGTCGAAAGCTTTGTAATTGACCATTGTCACAATAAATTACTTTGAACACACACACAAACATCCGTGCATCTGCTCCAAACAGCCATCATTATACATCTGCATATTATTAAGAATTATTGGAGCTGTCTCTATTACCTTTCATCAATTAATAATTATCACTGACTGTGACACGTCAAAATAAAGAGATTAGCCTTGTAGACATCCGTAAGATATAAATATAAAATGACCTCATAGATGTTGCAAAGAAATATATAACTTTGTGGATCAACGCACTTTATAGCATGTTATTGCGTAAGAAAATAACTTCTGTTTACGAGAAAACGTACTTTTTTCTCCGATAATTACTTATCACAGCTTCCGAGTATTTGTTGCAGTTATAATGAATTATAACGCATGAAAATAAACAATATACAAATTGCACAAAAATGAATTTTGTCTTGCAGTTTATATCAAAATTAACTGCTGGAGTTTTACACACTGTGACATTTTGCAAAATGTTTTTTTTTTTTTTTTTACAATAAATGTTGATAAAGCACATACTTCGCGCGGTATTTGCTTCGTCATATCTGTTAAAAAAAAAAAAAAAAAAAATTGGTTAGTTTATGAAGCGAGAGACTACGTGCCAAGTTTTTTAAAATAACCTGTGAAAAAGAACGTAATGTTTTATAATTATTATTAATTCAAACAATAACAATGTGAATAATTAATAACCTGATTATATAATATTTTTACCTTTATTAAAGTGGCAAAACAGGAGCAATCTTATGTTTCTACATTTTAATACCTGATGTCATCGTTGACGCAACTGATTTGATTGCGTAAAGAAGTGAGTTGTCTCACTTTGCGCGTACTTGTGTACGAAAATTAAATAACTGACGCTAATTATCGAATGCCAAAGTGCAACTTTTCCTCGCGAAAAGAATAAGACCAAAAAAACTATCATGCGATTGTTTTCTTCTCGATCTACTCGAAGTTTGATTGTCACTCTTGCACATACTCTAGATATATCCCATTTTTATGAACTATCGAGACGTGGTTGTTGAACTGTCGCTGTTTGTTTGTTTTTGTTTTACAAGAACGTTTTACTACTCACAGCTCGAGAATCGCTGCGCTAAACTAAATGACATTTTACTTTTGTGCTACACGCCTTATGTGATAATCTGTGCAGAAGATGTAGTTTTATTTATTTTTTTTGTTTTTTGTTTTTTTGTTTGTTTTTGTAGGCAGATTGAAATTCCGGTTTTTCTAGATCCTCCAGCGCCGTAATATCGCTATTGACTAAACCGATAGCCGCGCTCAATCGATATCCAGAACTCAGACTAAGTAATGTATTGCATGCTATCTCCATCTCGAAGATCATTTCGCAGTCACGGATGTTGACTGCCGCAGTCACGGATGTTGACAGACTTTTGATGCAAGCTAAAGTGTACACAATAAAAAAAGAAAATGTTAATTTTAATTTGAGTGGACCTCCTGGGACATGTAAAAAATGTTTAAGTAACTCATTTGTCGTGCTGCTTATTGACGAACTAGTAATGTGTAAGTAATCGACACTTTACATTTGTACTTGTTATTTTTTGACTTTAAGTGTAATGTAAAAATGAAAAATACATAAAATCATTAAAATCCACATAATAAAATAGTTACAACTCATAAGAAATGTATTTCAAAAAGAGCATAGTTTTTACATATAAAGTGTCAATTACTCACCATTACTTTAACAGTTTTTACATGTCCCAGGAGATTCACTCAAATTAAAATTAACACATTTTCTTTTTTACTGTGTAATTAGTTCACATTTTAATTAAAATCAAGTTTTAGGGAGATATAACAAAATTAATTTTTCTCTATCATGTTTGTTTGTTTGTTTTTTTTACCAAAGTGATATTTAATTCTTTATATGAAATCTTTTTTTCATCGTGTTACACCGTGCAGATTTAACGCTACACGTGAGTTCAACGAACTGTACTGAAAGTCCAATCACACACAAACGTTTTTGCGTTATTGAGATGAGTAGGAAAACATTTTAAGGTGACATTGATCGCTTAAAATTAAGAAGGTTGCTTAAAAATGAACATACAATTTTTCATCGGTCGCCAATGTCTACGGTCTCATTCGTGTTTTAAAGATTTTACCTTTTGGATTTGAATGCATTTTTCCGGACTTTGATCTCACGTCAGACACGGAGAACGTTTGCGTTTCTGCAGGCGAGGTGTTCCTTTCTACGGTGGCATTGACTACAATTCAGCTAACATCGAGAACCGGTTACTATTACACAAGGTATCATTTTGAACGGTGCTAATGACTAATAATGATGTATGTGTAAATTTGGACGCACGAGATGCATTTGCAATATATCACGCATAAATAATAATCCACTAATGGGAACACTTTAAACGTTCGTAGCACTTTCACATTACAACGAAATTATTTTCATTCACATTTTGCTTTGCTTTCGATTTAACAAGCACAACCGCGCAATGATCATTATATTTTCATCTAGGCGACTTTCTCGCTGATTTTTCTCTTGATATTTGTGACACGGTTCTTTTTTTTTTTCTGCTACACGAAATATATAAAACGCGTTTAATTGCTCTGCATTTTTCATGAAATAATGATTCCCGCATTATACATTACACACATGATTTCACACACAAGTATTTCTGGTCTACCTCTTTCTCAGTTTTTGTTATATAAATTTCACAATTACGTCATAATCTTTTTCATGTGCACATTTTCCACAGTATGTTACATTTGATTTACGTTATAATATTTTCAAAAGATAAATATTTTTTTAATAATGAAATTAAACTTCGCACATTTTGAAGAAAAAAACACTTGAACGTTGAACTTTTTATATTTCACACTACGTATAAACTTGTCTAAGATTTTCTTTTTATTTAAATTTTTCACACACTTTACACGTAAACTTTTACAAGTCAATTTAAACAGATATTTTACAGAGATTTTGCACAGTGGATATGCAAAAAAGAGTTAACTACGTACTGAAGTATTTCCAAGATATAATAAAAATGTAAAAAAAGAAAAAAAACTGACAGGTATGCAATTTCAGCTTTGCAATTTCCGACCGAACGCTTTACTCGTCGTACAGTAAAGATCCCGACTCAGCAAAGACTGTTTATGACCTGGTTATATACCTGGTTTCAATAGCGCGCTAGATTCACTTCTAATGTTGCGCGGTCAGTGAGAGTGGGGTTTTAGGCAATCCTTTCATATATCCGTTTCTTCCGCACGAATACAAAATGTCTGTAAGCAATATGCGGAATGTCAATTAATCTGTTGCGAATCGTGCGAAAATTTTAAACGGTTTTATTATATCAAATAGTTTTATTTTAATAGTTTATTAATAGTTTTATTTTTGTATATATATTTATATATATTTAATATATATTTAATAGTATATACATTTAAACATAAAAGACAATCACAAATGTAGAATTCGATTTGTGTGAATGTGTGTGTGTTATTTGTATGCGCTTTGACGTAGTGGCAATCTAAATCTTTTCAGAGGTAAAATTGTTGCAGGATACCATATATCTTCGTAAACCAAATATTACTCTGGTGCTCGCCTGTGACAGAGCAACCAGATATAGTGTTCTGTACTAATGCACCTGCTGTGCGGCAACCGGTACATCTTCGGTGCTAGTGCACCTGTCACAGAGCAACCAGCTGTACTAATATGTACCTGCTGTATGACAACCAGGTAGACCAGGTGCACCTGTATCACGTGATATTAAAACTGGGGGAACTAATGAGCGAGTTAAGCAGTACGAATTTTGAATTTAATTTATTTAATAATACACGTCGGAATTAATATCTTAAACAACATGCGTTATGTTTATATGTTCAGCGTTATTTTAACTAGTTTTGACTGAATTTTGTCCAAAACTTCAATAAACCGTTTACAATACCTTTTTAGAAAAAGAGATCTTTCGTCTCGCGCAATAGATGGTGACTCGAAACGAAAACTGGTTTGCGCGACACCTTGCTGACCTTGTGTCTATTTAAAAGCGTGTCAGTGTCGATGTATGAAAAAATATTTGCGCGAATCACGAGAACAGTTTATTTTGCTCACGACGATCATCATCCGCGTAATTTCGGCGCGACGCGATACTTCGCGACGACTTAAACAGAACCGCTCATTTTACCGACTAGGAAAGTACGGTGTACACGAATGAATTTAAGTGCATTTATGTAACTATTTGAAGATACAAGACACATCTCTTCGCCGAGAGAAAATGAAAGTATATAATCGGTATTTTAGAATAAAAATTTCAGACTCTCGCGAGAGACTATTTTGTATATCCGTAGCCGCGCGGGAGAAAGAAAGTTTAGGTGTATCGAGTTACGTAAACGATCGTCCGAGGAAATTCAAATCATGCAGTGATTGTAATATCGATCAATCGTTGTGTTTATGTGTAGTTGTACTGAATTTTTTTCTTTTTATTATGTAAATGAGATTGTCAATAAATTGGGTTTTTTTTCTCGTTCTTACGAAACACACGAGATACAATCTCGTCTAAAATTGCATCTCAGTTTGAACCTCAATATTTACTGACACAGACATTTAGTTGTTCTTCGTAACAATTTCTCACTTTCGTTGAATAATTACAACGAGATAAGCCAATACATCTTGAGGTTTTGTTTTAATTATAAAAGAATTAGAACAGAAAATTTGGAAATTATCGGTAATGAGAAATTTTTTTAATCAGCATTAATCACAATGACGTCGTTATACAGCGACGGAATGCGATTAAGTAAAGTAATTATCTGCAAACAATCCGTGAAAAAAAACGTGACAAAAAGCAAGGAAAACTTTTGCCAAAGAAAGTCATTTAAATATTTATCCGCTTACATAAAAAATCTTCGAGAGCGCTTGAAGTAATTCAGAACTAGATGCTAGTATATATATATATATATATATATATTTGTTCCGCAGAACACTGTATATATTTCGAAAACGTGTATACTTAGGGATATAAGCCGGACGTATATGGACATAGTTTTAAATATTTAACGAGAGAAGCTATGCACTCTGTCGCGTGCATAACTTGAAATATCGATGCGCAATTTTCTAAACCACGTTTAATACTTCTTATTTCTGATCGCTGTATATTACACACGTGCAGATCGTCTTAACCTTCGGCAAGTTGCATTTTTTCTCAATTTCTTAATTGCGTAACATGTGCGATAATGTATGTACATAAAAACTGTTTTTTGCGTCAAATTCGCGAGATTATTATTTTTTGGCAACTAATTTGCACAAGCTTTAATCGGAAATACTGGCAGAGAAATAAGGATCATTTGTGAGAGAGATCAAATACAAATTTTTTTTGAACGTGTACATTAACGTACACGTGGAAATTGAATTCAGTTCAAAGATTCATCTCTCGCATACTTGCATTTTGTACTGCGCAAACTACCTGTTTTATCTGATCCCATAGATAAAACTTCGCAGTGAAAAATCACTGCGAGTTATTATTTTCTTGGAAAATTTGATGTAAAAAAATATGAGATTTTTTTTTTAAATACGATTTCTTCACGACGTTATTAGTTTCAGTTTGAAACGAGGTGTGGAATATTATATGTCGAACAAATCGATATTGCATCTATTATATTTCTAATCCTTAGTATTATTTATCATCATACGATCTGTAGAAATAAAACTAGTAAGCAAAAAGGAGAAGAAGAAAAAGATCGCTTTGATGATTCTACGTATTTTGTTATTGGTGAAGAAACGCTTATATTAGAATTGTAACTGTTATTATGCGTATTGTTTTTTATTTCAAAAAATTTTATGTTTCTTGTATACACTCGTTTCGTGTCGTAAACTTGATGCGAGACATTGTTTTGCGTCCTGCCGTGTGTGCGTGTGTGTATAAATATAATTTTCATATATATACACATATACATATACAATATAATTAGACATAATTAATTAGACAGACAATTTATTTATAATATATATTATATATTTTTTATATGATATATTGCATTTATTGATACACGTATATATTATAGGATAAAATACAATTGTGACATGTTAGAAAAGACAGAACATGCGATTCTTCCAGTATAAAAACTTACCAGAGCGCCGTTCCGGTTTCTAGACAAATTTCACTTGCTTTCGGTATATTATTGCGAAAAAAAGCATTGCACACAATTTTTTCATTTCGCAAACAATTCATTATTTGAAATCTGTTTCGCAGTTAAAATCGATCTCTATCTTGTGCGTGTAAAACCAGAGACAGAAGCGACAAAAAACAAATTAGCGAGATATTAGTGAGATAAAATATTGTTATATGTCGAATTAATATAATAATATGTTACGAGACAATTTAATGTTGGTGTCGACGTATATATAAATTATAATTAGAAGTACAAGCTGTTTTTTCGATATTTCCTTGACCTGAGAAACTTGTTTATACAAAAGATATGTGATACCACTGGATGTTCCGCAAATCATTATGTGTTTGCGACACTTGACTACAAATAATTTACTTGTAAGACTTTTTTTTCGCAAATGCTCATTATCTCATCAGGATATATTTATACTTGTTATCACCTTTACCATGTTCCATATTCAATTAGCATATTCAAATCGAGGTTGTGAGACGTATTTTATTTCGCGTATTGTACGTTTCTCAAGCAAATAATTAGCTGTAATTTTGCGCGCGAACTCTGATATCTCGTAATTTTCCGACTTGAACATTCTGTTTCTTTTTCCACACGTGCGTGTGTTCTAAATAATTAGTATAAAACCGCGAAAAGTAATACCTTTTATAACTTTAAGTATCAGATTATTTTATCGTTGATACATGCGTCACACCGTTTTTTATGTTTTTCTCGTGCACTGAACATAAACATCTCTATCAACCTCATTAACATAATATTGTTGACAACAAAGTTTGAGACGTTCTGCTGTTTTCGAGCTACTATGAACTAGAACAAGTCAGCCTCGTTTAGTTGCGCGCCTCGCCTACGGCTAACTGAAATCGATCCAAGTCTCTCGCGCGGCTGCTAGTTATCGCAAAAACTTAATAAGAGCAAAAGATTCACTCTTTATCAGACCAGACCGGTTTTTCTTGAACAAAGAAACCGGTCTTGTAAGGAGAATATATGAAATATCACTTTTTCCATCTGATCGTGAGCGCCCGAGACGAATTCTCAAGTGTTTGATTACAATTTTGCGGGAAAAATTCTGTAATTTGTCAATAGTTCAGATTTCCGGCTCAGTTCATCAGGTTGGACCGATCTGTTCGAACTTCGTGGACATCGTCTGAGAACAATTTGTTCACTTTGTTCCAGCACGTACATCGTTGGTCCCAAAAGTCTATTTGACCACTCAAGTAGTTGCTCTCTGCGAAATACAAATTTTTTTGGATGGATAGACAATTCAAAATACTAATACTTTTTTGTTTGCACTTTAAATGCGTATAACATTTGTTTTCTTTTATTTACAGAATTCTCAAACTACACCGAGAAAGTGCATCTGTTAAGTTATTATGTCGCATATTTTTGTCAGTGCTGTTTTGTAATACTTTTTTGCACAAAGGACTTTTTTTTCTAGGTGATGGCCGAATAATTCCCAGAATCAATCTATGTCCATGTATATTGCAGAAGTGCAAAGCTCGTTCCCCTCTCTCGTAAAATTGTTTTGTTCAAAATGGACGATTGCACAAGCAGCCTCTGATTGTCCGCTGATGACTGGCCCAAGCCGAGCCAGTTCTCGCCAAGCCTCGTCGCGGCCCGACGGTCTACTCTTACTCTCGTGCGGCCTCTCAGTTTCCTGATCGCGCTCTCTAGCCTGATCTTCCGTCAGTCGATCTTCATTGAGGCAACGGGAGTGCGCAAAACGGACTTTCGCGATCGTACCCGGCACGTGGTCTCGTGTTCTCTTTGTCGAGTGTTCTACAATCGATCGACGATTTTATTACTGTTTAAAAAATTTGGAAATTTTTCTTTGACGTTCCGACGAGTAGTGAAGAAGAAAAAACGTTTGGGAAATCTTTTCCTCGTGATGTTTTGCTACTGGTTATTATTTAAAATTTCTCGCATACATAAGTAAAATAGTTTAGAATTCAGTAAAAACAAGAGAGTTTCTTAATTTTCGTTTCCTTTGTGCTTTTTCTCAGTTTCTGTTGTTTTTCTTTTTTTTTTTTTTTTTTTCCACCGACTGTGCAAATTTTTATTTTAAACTTCTCCTCACGCGACATTGTCTCGCTTCTACTTTTCACAGAGTACTCCGAGATGACAATTATTCAAGGATCTTGATGTTATTGAAATTTTTATTCTCAACGAGTTTTTTTTTTTTTTTTAACTTTACATTACTGAATTGTTTAACTTTCGAGTCAGAGATACAGCAGACGTAGCACATGTATAAATGAAGCAGATGGTTATCTTCGTGAGATATCTGGAGTTTGATCGGTGTGTCTCTCTGTACTCTTCTGAAACTTCTTTCATTTATAGCACAGAAGTAACGAGATTGCAAATTTTTATTATTTACTTCTTAAAACTTCTCATTATTAATTATTCATCAGCTCGACAATGTATTCTTGTGTTTAGAATGATTCTTCCACATCATTTACATTTTAAGAAATATCGACGCATTTTAATTTATCGGATGCATTTTAATTTTACACTATGTCTCTTTTGCAATAAAAATGTTTTGCATATATATAAATTTGAATATATGCATATGTAAATGTAAATGAATTAATGTAATTTTTATGCGTTTTTTCATATTTACGCGATTTTAGATCATTGATCGCGAACCAGACATGTTACATCAAAAAAGAAGTGCATATATTCGTTCAAGAAAAGATCCTAAGGACTTTGTGTGAGATTGTAATTAAAAATCGACGCGGCTTTTTTTTTTCTAACTTCAAGACGCGTATTTGAATTTATTAAATCTAATAACTTATCTACAGCCAGATGATTTTGCGCAATAATCGTTTAAACAGGAGACTTATTGAAAAGTAGACACTCACACAGAAAATAAATTGATTCCAAGGTTCATTGTGTAAGTGTGTGCTTCTTAGAAAAGACAAAACTGAAAAAATGCTGTGTGAAGAACAAATGTTGAGAAGACTCGAAAAAAATATAGCACTAGGGCGATAATAAAAGATATCCCGCGTAAAAGAAAAAAAATGCTGTGAGGCAGCGAGAAAACCGGAATCAAATCAAAGATTGTGTTCGAAATCAAAACAAACAAAAAATACATCATCTTTGCAGAATCTTCGTGAGAACGTTTATTCGAAAGAGACACTGACAAATGGAATGTGAATAACATCGAAAATAATTTAAACGAAGAGGAAACTGGGTCTAACTAATTGCTTTACTTATCCATCAGTCGCTAATTGGTCTCATTTATTTCTCATCAGACGATTCTTCGCTTTTAAAGAATTACCAAAGAATTACTGCATACGGAACATCATCATCATCAGAATCTTGAAGGTTAATATACATATATGCATATTCGATCACTACTTTTGCAGAACTTATTTGATCAACTTATTTTGCGTATAGAATATCATTTTGTAATAAATATCTTTTAACTTTTCTTCGACGAAAATAAAAGAAAAAATGTAGAATATAATTACATGTAAAAATGTATAATTACATGTGTGTGTGTGTGTAATACTTTGTGAGTAATACAATTGCTGAGAAACGTTTTTTCGCTCGACATTGACGTTATCCTTGCACCAATAATTGCAGAAAAATTGTTGCTCGCATTATTATTACCGACTGTTTTTTGTTTGTATAATGGTGCGATTTAATCTCAATTGCATACTTATTGCCGTCACAATAAAAGACATAAAAGCGCGGTGTAGTTTTACATGTATGTCAATAGGTGTTCACACGTGCAAAACACCTATGTGTGAGGTGTCTACACGGTGTCGCGAAATCATTAAAACGTGCGACTGTGTGACTTGAAAATTTAAATGTTTAAAACAAAATGTATATGCGCGAGCGCGCATGTCACGTCATGTAAGATATTTTACAAACGTAACAGTAAGCTTACGATTATCGCGCGCGTTCTTTAATGATTATACAAGTGTAAAAAAAAAAGAATTGGAACGATTTTATTTATCCTTAAAAACTTTTATTTTTTTTTTTTTCTGTTTCTTAGAAGTTTTGGCTAAAAGACAGATAAAACTTTCTACTGAAGAAAAAAATTTACGTGATTATCAAAATTACGTCAGGGTCGTGCGATTCTCAATGACAATGACAACTTATACGCGTTAACTGATTGCGTTTGACAGCGTTAAGCAAGGCAAGTTCATCAGGAAGAAACGACGACGAGGAGGCGAGTCGAAAGAAAGGAAAGCGATCAGACGTAACCTTAGGCGGTCTTTCTTTGCTGTTTCGTAATACGCTAGCTCTTTCTCTTTCTCTCTCTTGCTCGCGAAAGAAATGCACAAATTACGTGAAAGCAGCAACGTTGCGTAGTATGTAGCTTACTCATCGCTTACGATTTTTTTTTCGTGTTATTCATTTTGACGTAATCGCAAACACGTTATCGCAAATTTTGCAATTTCTCTTGATTTTTCCGTTTTCCATTTTTTTTCTTTTTTTTTTTTTTTTTTGGTGAATTATTCATTAAAATGTAACGTGTAGCAACTTGTTTCGCGATACGTTTCAAAAGTTCTGTTCAAAGTGAATTTGATTTCTCTTTTGCAATGTGAATGACCATTTTTCGTATTTTACGCGCGTCTATAAATAAAAAAAAAAAAAAAATACTATGTCAAGGTAGATTAAAACAATCTTTGTAAAAAAGAACGACTTCTGCATTTTAAATTTCTTTTAAAAGCAATTTTACGAATCCTTTGCATTGTCCTCATTAATTACTGACAATCGTGAAGTGCGTCGATTTCTCAACGAGTTGACCAACTTCGGTTGAGTCAACAAATTATTTTTTTTTTTTTTTGTTTTATGTTTTTGATTCAACATAAAATTTAATCTTTCGATAACGCAATTGCGAGGAATGTTACGCGCTGCGTGTGTTTTGAGGTTCTTTTTACGAAACAAAAAAACATCACGAATTTTTCATTCTTCTGCAAACTGAGTTTAATAATATTACCAAAGCACTGTAACAAACAAGGTGCGATTATCAGACACGTCAAATATTGAAAATGTAATGATTTTCAGAAGATAATTTAGCTGAGACAAAAACTAGATGACATATTAATTGTCAGTTTGTTTGCGCAACACGAAGAGATAATTGTAGAAGATAAATTAATATTTATAAGAAATAAATTAAATCTTTGTGCTTTTTTTGTGCCATTACGAAGGATGGCAACACAACATCTTATTTTAACATAGATATTTTATTAATGTGAATCATCAAAACGGTGAGCGAAAATAGTTAAATATTCCTGTTTTAATTGTTGGATTCATACTGAATTTAAATTGTTATTTTCTATAATATATATTTATGTATTTATACGTTCAGTTGTAGGTAACATATATATATATATATACATTCTTATAATCTTCTAATGATGTAACGGCGTAACAAACAAACTCTCACCTATCTGACTGGTTCAACTGGCGAGATAAAGAAAGAAAGTTTTCAAACACGTGTGGAGACAGATTACAAATTAATGCGATTACATCGCACTTCGTTGCTCACTAACTAACGTTGCTTACTAACTAACTAACTTACCAACGTTTCTACCTCTTTATATCTTAGAGGTTTGCGATGCAAAAATACACGTGTCGCCGTAGCGGCGCCGGTGAGATGTGAGGAGTTAATTAAAAGGAACAACACATTGGTAGCCAAAATATGAATAAATTATCGCATAAATTACTTTGTTGCGGTGAATATCTTATTAACTGCAAAAATCGAAGAAAAAAAAAGATTTTAAATAAAAAAAAAAAAAAAAACTTGTTTACGTTGCTAATCTACATCTCCGTGTGTAATGTATGATGAATAAAAATACGGAATGTAATAAAAATTGCGTAATCCTTATTTTGCTACATGCAGAGATGGAGAACACGAACGCACCGAGCAACTTGATGGAATTGAAAACGCGAAGGCAGCAATTTCAGGCGCAAGCGTCGACCTTGGACACGAGGAAGAGACAGGCCGTTTGCGTGAGAAGAGCCTTCAAGAAATATGGATCAAAGAACAGTCCCAATATCATTTTGGACGGGCTTAACATGACCGTTCCCAAGGGTTCAATGTACGTGTCTTGTTGCACGCCGCACGTAATAATTATTTTGAGTAGAGTATAAGTCGGAGAACACTTAATTCTTCATAATCTCGCAGTATATGATGTTTTGCAATAAAAAAAAAAATTCTGCAATAAAAAAAAAAAATTCTTCCGACGTAAAAAGACGTGACAAAGGAACTACGTTCGATTTTTCTAAATGCCAGTCAAGTCGAGTATTCAGGCATCTCATTATCACTTGCAAAAAAATATAAATTGCCTTTACTTATTATGAAACCATATGTTATTTTGCCACGTCTGTTTTCTTTTTATTTTATTCTTGTTATACAAGAACTTCTTGAGTAGATGAAAGAATCATAAAACATTTTTATGCGCACATATATGCATATTTTTGACACTCATCTCTGTCAGGTTATTTAATCGAATAAACATTCTCGAGACATTCAGAAACAAATATTCTTGAATTCAGTTTTTGTTCAGTATAAGCCGACAAAAGAATATAGTAGTATAATACTATGAAAGATCTTTTCAACTTCGCAATTTTGTGCAATTTTATACTTCGGAGTTTAAAATAGTGTTTCAGCTTCGACGAACTTTGTCAGTTCCATGTGTTTCCGTGATGAATATATTTTATTTTGTGCGCAGTTACGGTTTACTTGGTGCGAGCGGTTGTGGAAAAACGACTTTGCTCTCGTGCATAGTCGGACGAAGACGCTTGAATTCCGGTGAGATTTGGGTGTTGGGTGGTCGACCAGGTTCCAAAGGATCTGGCGTGCCCGGTCCACGGGTCGGCTACATGCCGCAGGATGTCGCCCTTTACGGCGAATTCTCCATTCGAGAAACATTTATCTATTTCGGATGGTGCGCCGGTATGACGACGGAACAAGTGGAGGATAAACTGGAGTTCCTGATAAAGGTATGAAGAAGACAGAAAAAAATAATAACTTATCTCTAAGATTATTATGTATGTATACGTGTGTGTGACTTTTAAAAGTAGAAAATAATTACTTCAATAAAAGAAACTCTTCAATCTTCTTTCATTTTGACTCGCCATTGCACACGCAGTTTTTGCAATTGCCATCCGAAAATCGCTTCGTGAAGAATTTGTCGGGCGGTCAGCAGAGAAGAGTGTCTCTCGCGGCAACGCTCTTGGCCGATCCCGAGCTGTTGATCCTCGATGAACCGACAGTTGGAGTAGATCCCGTTCTCCGTCAGAGCATCTGGGATCACTTGGTGCACATTACGAAGGATGGCAACACAACTATCATCATCACCACGCACTACATTGAGGAAACCAGGCAAGTTTGCGTGTGTAATTGTTGTTATTACGAAATTTATATACGCAAAATTGCACAAATCTCGTACATACCGTAAAGAGATTAAAAAATCTACTAAAGAAACAATATTATTCAGGCAAGCCAGCATTATCGGTCTGATGAGAAGCGGCAGGTTTCTGGCGGAGGAATCACCGAGGAAGCTGTTGGAAATTCATCACCTAGAAACTTTAGAAGAAGTTTTCCTGAAGCTAAGCAGACGACAAAACATGGGATTACGAAGAAGAAGCAGCATTTTGAGCAGTGTAACGGGCGTACCGCCTGAAGACGTGAGTAAATAAATTTGAAGGAATTTTAATGTGTTTTCGGGTCTCGCAGTTTTGATCAGTCGAGACAAATATCAATTTTTTATTATGTATTTTATTTTTTCCGTTTTTTCTTTTTTTGACAGGACGTTGATGAGATGAGCGGCGAATTTGGCGACAACGTCAGTATTTCTAGTCGGAGAAGAAGCATAGCTGTTGCGAGTGATAACAATGTAATAGGTTTTGATAATTCACTTCACTAATGTTCTTTTATTCCTATAAAATTGTTTATAATCGAGATTTCTCTTTCCGTAAACTTATTTCTCTGAGTTCTCTCCGCCTTTCAGGCATTTTCTCTCAGACGCGTATCTCTACTTCCTGAAAACAATATTTGGGTTTTTTGGTTGTTCCAATAGATTCCAGAGTTGCCGCCGGAAGAAGAAGGTACTTCTAAATGCTCCATGATCAATTCGAAGCACATGCAGGCTCTCATTTGGAAGAACTCCTTGTGGATGTGGCGAAATGTCGGGTAAAGTTTTTATTTCCGTTTTTGTCTCTAAATGTTTTTTTAAATTTCCTCTCTCTCTAATTACTATTTACTTTTTCTCTTCACAGAATGATGCTGTTTATCATCGGGTTGCCGGTCGCTCAAATAGTTCTATTCTGCATTTCCATCGGTAAGAATCCCGTTGGTTTAAATTTGGCCATTGTCAACCACGAGCTTAATAACAGCATGCAGCCGTGCGTTCCCTCAACGGGTTGCGATTGGTCGCAATTGAGTTGTCGATATCTTCAGCATCTGCAGAAGAAAAAGGTGAAGTTTTCACCGTACGACGATGAGGACGGGGCCACATACGCTGTGAAGAAGGGTTGGGCGTGGGCCGCGATAACGTTTCCCGCGAATTATTCCGCCGCCCTTATGACGAGAATAGAAGACGGCAGGCATGCCGAGGACTGGAACATCGAATTCTCGGAGATGAAGATTGTTATGGACATGTCCAGTGAGTTTGCTGCGTAGGAAGATGTCGTAGTTAAAGAGAATTTCAGTTTCACAAAGATTTTCTTTTAAAAATAAATATTTCATTGTTCGTATGCTTCAACGTTAATTTTTATCTTAACGGTGTTTCACATTTTTACATGGCGTCATGTATCTCTTTTGTCAGATCAGCAGATAGGACAGTTGCTGCAAAGAGACATAATTTATTCGTTTCAAGACTTCTCCAGGGAACTCAGTGTTGCTTGCAACTACAGTTCAAAGTTGACAGACATTCCCGTAAACGTAAGAAAACTTGTTAGCTGATACAAATACAAGTTGTGTGTAAACTTTGGAATTTTTTTAGATTGTATTTCTTTTTTTTTGTTTTTTTTTTTTTTATCTCTACGTATACTGGTTTTTACACGTGTAGAGTACCTTGTACGGTTTATAAATTATTTATGATTTTTTTCACACCAATTATTCTTCTCAGTTCAACATACCAATTTATGGACCTCAGGAGCCTAATTTCACGGACTTCGCAGCTCCCGGAATAATCTTAACGTGAGTTATTACCGCACGTAAAAAAAAAAAAAAAAAAAAAAACAACAGTTATCGATAGCTGTGAGCAAAGATTAAAGAATATTATTTTCTTTTTCAGAATTCTCTTCTTTCTTTCGGTCGCGTTGACGTCAGGAGCAATGTTGATGGAGAGAAACGAGGGTTTGCTGGAGAGAAGTCTTGTGTCGGGTTCGTATTTATAAAAAAAAAAAATTACTAAAGTAAAAGAAACACTTTGCATCTGTGCTTAAACAACATTTTTGTGTATGTAACAAAGTATTGATTATACTTTAAAAATGCTTTTTCAGGCCTCAGTAGCACGGAAATTCTCTTTGCTCAAGTGATTACGCAGTTCATGGTGATGTTCGGGCAGACCGTGATGGTCCTCATTGTTTGCTTTGCGATTTTCAAAATTACCTGCGAGGGTAACATCGGTTGGATCACTATCTTGAACGTTCTCACGGGTCTCAGTGGCATGTGCTTCGGTAATTCACGTTATTTTTCACGTTGAAATAAAGTTTGTGATTAAATAATAATTTGAGAACTCATAAAACTTTGACTTTCTCGTCATCGACAGGTTTTGTCATCGCTTGTTTCTGCGAAAACGAAAGAAGCGCCACGTACGTGGCGATGGGCTCTTTCATTCCGTTTGTGATGCTGTGCGGCATCATCTGGCCACTGGAAGGCATGAATCCCGTGCTGAGATACATAAGTCACGTATTACCACTGACGAAGAGTACGGAATCATTGAGGGCGATGCTGGCCAGAGGTTGGCCAATATCGGAACCTACGGTTTATTACGGATTTATTTCCACTTTCGTCTGGATCAGCATTTTCATGAGCGTGTCGTTATTGCTGCTCAAATTCAAGAAGGATTAATTTATTGCGCAAGCGAGAGAATTTCTATATATAGAAAAATTGTAAAATAAAAGTTAAATAAAACAAAAAATAAAAAGTAGCAAATGAAGTTAGAAAGCAGCTCCAATAATATAAATATAAATAAAGGAATCAAAAATTGGCCATAAAGAGCAGAC